>JAKVIS010001451.1:0-33482 GCA_033119425.1 Bufotes viridis
GGAATGCTCTCAGGAGCGCATCTACCAGCGTGCGCTTGTACTCGCGCATCTTCCTATCACGCTCCAGTGCAGGAAGTAAGGTGGGCACATTGTGTTTGTACCGGGGATCCAGCAGGGTGGAAACCCAGTAGTCCGCTACACGTTAAAATGTGGGCAACTCTGCTGCAGCATGTAGTCGCTCATGTGTGCCAGGCTCCCCAGAGGTAAGTACAAGCTGTCCTCTGTGGGAGGCGTATCGTCATCGTCCTCCGTATCCAACCAGCCACGCACCAGTGATGGGCCTGAGCTGTGTCGATGTGCCACCCCGCTGTGAACCTGCTTCATCCTCATCCTCCTCCACCTCCTCGTCATCCTCCTCGTCCTCCAGTAGTGGGCCCTGGCTAGCCACATTTGTACCTAGCCTCTGCTGTTGCAAAAAAACTCCCTCTGAGCCACTTCTAACAGACTGTCCTGAAAGTGCTAAAAATGACCCCTCATCCTCCTCCTCCTCCTGGGCCACCTCCTCTTCCATCAACGCCCTAAGCGTTTTCTCAAGGAGACATAGAAGTGGTATTGTAACGCTGATAACGGTGTCTTGGCCACTGGCCATGTTGGTGGAGTACTCGAAACAGCGCAACAGGACACACAGGTCTCGCATAGAGGCCCAATCATTGGTGGTAAAGTAGTGCTGTTCCACAGTGCGACTGACGCGTGCCTGCTGCAGCTGAAAATCCACTATGGCCTGCTGCTGCTCGCACAGTCTCTCCAGCATGTGCAAGGTGGAGTTCCACCTGGTGGGCACGTCGCATATGAGGTGGTGAGAGGGAAGGCCGAAGTTCCGCTGTAGCGCAGACAGGTGAGCAACGGCAGGATGTGAGCGCCGGAGCGCGCACAGACGGCCCGCACTTTATGCAGCAGCTCTGACATGTCGGGGTAGTTGTGAATGAACTTCTGCACCACCAAATTCAGCACATGCGCCAGGCAAGGGATGTGCGTCAAACCGGCTAGTCCCAGAGCTGTGACGAGATTTCGCCCATTATCGCACACCACCAGGCTGGGCTTGAGGCCCACCGGCAGCAACCACTCATCGGTCTGTTGTTCAATACCCCGCCACAACTCCTGCGCGGTGTGGGGCCTGTCCCCCAAACATATGAGTTTCAGAATGGCCTGCTGACGTTTACCCCAGGCTGTGCTGAAGTTGGTGGTGAAGGTGTGTGGCTGACTGGATGAGCTGGTGGAAGCAGAGGAGGTGGAAGCCGAGTAGGAGGAGGAGGCTACAGGAGGTAAAGAATGATGCCCTGCGATCCTTGGCGGTGGAAGGACGTGCGCAAAGGAACTCTCCGCCTGGGGCCCAGCCGCCACTACATTTACCCAGTGTGCAGTTAGGGAGATATAGCGTCCCTGGCCGTGCTTACTGGTCCACATATCTGTGGTTAGGTGGACCTTGCCACAGATGGCGTTGCGCAGTGCACACTTGATTTTATCGGATACTTGGTTGTGCAGGAAGGCACGGCTGTCTTGGAGAAGTAGTGGCGGCTGGGAAGAACATATTGTGGGACAGCCATGGACATCAGCTGTTTGAAGCTGTCTGTGTTCACCAGCCTGAATGACAGCATTTCAAAGGCCAGTAGTTTAGAAATGCCGGCATTCAGGCCCAGGGCTCGAGGGTGGCTAGGTGGGAATTTACGCTTTCTCTCAAGGTTTGTGAGATGGAGAGCTGAACGCTGCCGTGTGACATGGTGGAGATGCTTGGTGACGCAGGTGGTGGTGTCGGTGGCACATCCTCTGTTTGGTGGGCGGCAGGTGCCAACATTCCTCCCAAGGCGGAGGAAGAGGCCGAGGCAGCAGCAGAAGAGGGAGCAGGGGAGCCTGAGTGAGTTCCTTGCTTTTAAGGTGTTTACTCCAGTGCAGTTCATGCTTTGCATGTAGATGCCTGGTCATGCAGGTTGTGCTAAGGTTCAGAACGTTAATGCCTCGCTTCAGGCTCTGATGGCACAGCGTGCAAACCACTTTCGGGTCTTGTCGTCAGCACATTGTTTAAAGAAATGCCATGCCAGGAACTCCTTGAAGCTGCCTTTGGGGTGCTCGGTCCTTGGTGGCGGTGGTCAGTAGCAGGCGAACTCTCTTGGAGGCGGCTGTTCTGTTTTGCCCCCTGCTCCCTCTTTTGCTACGCTGTTGGCTCGGTCTCACCACTGCCTCTTCCTCTGAACTATGAAAGTCAGTGGCACGACCTTCATTCCATGTGGGGTCTAGGACCTCATCGTCCCCTGCATCGTCTTCCACACAGTCTTCCTCCCTGACCTCCTGTTCGGTCTGCACACTGCAGAAAGACGCAGCAGTTGGCACCTGTGTTTTGTCATCATCAGAGGCGCGGACTCCGATGAGGTGGTATTCCCATGTCCTCATCATCAGGAAACATCAGTTGTTGTGCATCAGTGCATACTATGTCTTCCACCACTGGGGAAGGGCTAGGTGGATTCCCTTGGGAAACCATGCCAGCAGAGTCTTCAAACAGCATAAGAGACTGCTGCATAACTTGAGGCTCAGACAGTTTCCCTGATATGCATGGGGGTGATGTGACAGAATGATGGGCTTGGTTTTCAGGTGCCACCTGTGCGCTTTCTGCAGAAGACTGGGTGGGAGATAATGTTGTGAGCGTGCTGGATCCACTGTCGGCCACCCAATTGACTAGCGCCTGTACCTGTTCAGGCCTTACCATCTTTAGAACGGCATTGGGCCCCACCAAATATCGCTGTAAATTCTGGCGGGTACTGGAACCTGAGGTAGTTGGTTTACTAGGACATGTGGCTGTGGCAGAATGGCCACGTCCTCTGCAAGCACCAGAGGGTACACTAACACCACCATGACCGCGTCCGCGTCCCTTACTAGATGTTTTCCTCATTGTTACCGTTCATCAAGCACCACAATAAGAAAAAAATATTTGGCCGAATGTATTGATTTCAAATTCAGGCCTTTTTTTTTTTTACAGGCACCTAACTCTATCTGCCTATTTATTTATGTACCGTATTACACTAATCCAGGCACAGCAGTAACCACTGATTTAGGGAATATCTCTTTTAGGGCGAGTATGTAGGCCCTGGATGAAAGGTATCCTTTTATGGACAGATTTAAACTAGGCCTGCAATAGCTGGGACACCAGATTCAGGGTATTGCTATTTTGGCAATTGAATTTCACCCCAGAACAAAATATATGTTTTGGCGGACACTATTATACTTTGCCAGCCAGTGCTGGGACACCAGATTTAGGGGATTGCTATTTTGACAATTGAATTTCACCACAGAAAATAATCTATCCTTTGCCAAACAGCAGAAAGTATTATACTTGGCTAGCCAAAGCTGGAACACCAGATTTAGGGGATTGGTATTTTGGCAATTGTATTTAACCCCTTAATAAAATATAGAAATTGCTATCCTGAGTTTCTAGGGGTGACAATTAGCACAGCCAAGCCCCTGATGTAGGATAAAGCAAAAAAAAAAACTAGTATTGATGGATTGATGGACTTGGTGGCAGCTTGTTCTGGTGCACCACAAGTCACAAAATGGCCACCGATCACCCCAGAAAATAAGTGACAGAAAAACGCTCTGTGCAGCCTAAAAACCAGTGAGCAAGTAACTAGCAGAAGTTTAATCATTCACAGCTGTAGATCGATCACTTCATTAGGTGCTTTGCAGACTTTTCCTGCCTAATCTCGCCCTCACAGCAGCTGCGTCCTCTCCCTACACTAATCAGAGCAGTGTGACGTGCGGCGCTAAGTGACTCGAGGTTAAATAGAGGCTGGGTCACATGCTGCACTTGGCCAATCACAGCCATGCCATTAGTAGGCATGGCTGTGATGGGTTCTTAGGGCAAGAAGTAAAACAATCATTTTTTTGAAAATTTCGGGTCTGGGTCCGTGTCCCGAACACCCCAAAATTCGGTACGAACCCGAACTATGCTCGAACTGTTCGCTCAACACTAATGGCGGAGTCATATGTGTAACACTAAATCGGAGAAGCCGTGCGTGTGAGACTAAAGGGCACTTAATCATAGAAGCCATGCATGAGACTCAAATGGCAGACAATTAGTGGAGAAGCCATGCGTGAGAGACTCTTATGGCGGACACTAAATCGGAGAAGCCATGCGTGAGAGACTCTAATGGCGGAGACATATGTGTAACACTAAATCGGAGAAGCCATGCGTGGGGGACTAATGGCAAAGTCGTATGTGTAGCACTTAATTGGAGAAGCCATGTGTGGGGGACACTAATGGCGGAGTCATGTGTGTAACACTAAATCGGAGAAGCCATGCGTGAGGGACTCTAATGGTGGACACTAAATCGGAGAGGCGTTGCTTGAGAGACTATAATGGCGGAGTCATGTGTGTAAAACATAACCGAGAAGCCATGCGTGAGAGACTCTAATGGCGGAGTCATATGTGTAACACTAAATCGGAGAAGCCATGCTTGGGGGACTCTAATGGCGGAGTCATATGTGAAACACTAAATCGGAGAAGCCATGCGTGAGAGGCTCTAATGGTGGACACTTAATCGGAGAAGCATTGCTTGAGAGACTCTAATGGCGTAGTCATGTGTGTAAAATATGAACGGAGAAGCCATGCGTGAGACTCTGATGGCAGAGTCATATGTGTAACACTAAATCGGAGAAGCTATGCGTGAGAGACTAATGGCGGAGCCATACATGCGAGACCTGATGGGATATGCATAGACATTAGTGAACCGAACCACGTGCCTAAATAAACATTAAAACAACCGTGAAACTGAACAGATGGGAGAAAAAAGAGCCAGAGGCATTACAATTTGCCAAGAAAAGACCCTTACCCTGGGAACACACCTGAGCGTTTTTCAGCGTGTTCAAACGCGCTGAAAAACGCTCAACATGTGAAAAGCCATGCATCCCTATGGGCATGGTTCACATTTGGGCGTTTTAAAGCGCGTTTGAACGCGCTTTAAAACGCCCAACGCCCAAACAAGTACATGAGCTTCTTTTGGGCGTTTTAACGCGCCTATGGACAATGTTGCCATAGGGGAGAATCACTGAATTGCGCGTATGACGCGCGTTTCTTAGTTACAAAAACACGCATCCAAAAACACGCGTAAAACGCGCGTCATACGCGCGATTCAGAAACGCCTAGGTGTGTCCCCAGCCTTATCGTGACAAACAAAAGAACAACTTGTGAAACCAAATGGGAAACTTACTCCTATTAGCCCACTGACTGCTGAGGGACTGTATGGTGAACTGGGGCAGGAGACCAATCTGAGTGAATGCGAACCAGGACTAAAGAACAGCAATTTTTTATTTTTATTTTTTTTTAAGTGAAACAGAAAAAGTAGGCCTATGGAATGCAACCACCAGCGAGGAAGGAACCGTAAACCTGAAAGAAAGCAGCTATGTTTATCGGGAGAGCAGTGTCAGAGCGGTGTGCTGTCTGCCCTAGCGAAAATACTGAGTAACCATGATGTAGCAATGAAAAGAAAATGCAGCTTTAAGTGGAAGCAGAGTATAACATCTGATGTAAGAACAGGTGGGCGAATGCCGCTCTGGATGTGAGTGGTGCCTAAAACATGGTATGGGCCCAGCTCTGAGCAAGATATAACGCAGCTGTATGAATGCAATCTGAAGTGAGCAGAGTATTATTGTGATGCAACAGCAGACGCATGAACGCAGCTCTAGTAGTGAATGGAGTATAGGACAAAATGTAAATGCAGACACATGGACGTAGCTTTTGAAGGTAACGAACCTAACCATGATCATTCGACCATTAGCGCCCAACCTCCTTCCCCCCAGAGAGCTACAAGTCACTAACCGTGTAACCAAGTCCGATCCTTCCGTGAATGCCAGCACTCGCCTGGCACCTTCTGCCATTACCCAGGCACGAAAGAACCTCCAAGATGGTCACCACAACACCACCTCATGTTCCCCTAAGAAACAAACGTGTTTGAACATAAACCCTGATGCAACGTCAATGCAATCAATCAATATAATAGTGCACCTATAAACCTAGCACAGAACCGCTGACACATGCGTGCCCATAACATACAGTTTATAGATTAAACACACTTACATACAAGAGCATCAGAACTCAAATACAGGCGCCTTGACCGATCTGCTTGTGTCTCCATATACAGACCACTGATATACATTTACCAACACCTTGCATGTCTGTCGCTAACTGCAGAAGTGCGCCGCACATGTAAAACAGGTAACAGAAAACCATGCACTTTTTTTTTTTTTCCGTATCAAACAGATATCAGAAAACATGCGACCATACCTACTCTAGGCGCATGCTACACCAATAACTATATGCAATAGCCCCCAACAAGCTCCTAAACAGCTAGACAAAAATACTGCGAATCGCATACCGCACTGTGGGTCCCTTGCCAACAAGTGCAATTCTACAGTGAATGCCAGCATTCGTCTGGCCGTTTTTGCCGATGCCCAGGTATGAATGGGCCTCCACATGATGCTGCTGCGTTTTTTTTTTTAAATCGACTATTGATACACAGAACACAGCGTGCATAGCTTGAGCCAACTAACAACCAATTAGTTGTCAGCCATTTAGCGCCCAAACTCTGCTTCATCCCAGAGCGCTACATGTCGCGGACTGCAGCGTGGGTCCCGTGCAAACTACTCAGATCCTAATATGAATACCAGCGCCCTCCTGAGACATTCTGCCGTCGCCCAGCCGTAAGGAGTCTCTATACCATGCTGCTGTATCCTAGAGCTGATACAGAAGTGAAATCAGCTGAATCGGCGTCAGCCTGGGCCCACGGGTGCCTATACTAGCCTAGTAACCAGCCAGCCTGGGCCCACAGATGCCTATAAATATCATAGCAAACAGAAAGCCTGTGCATAGATGCAGTATAGATAAAGTAACAGAACCTAGCTCTGTCCATAGATACAGTAACAGAACCTAGTTCTGTGTATAGATACTATAACAGAACCTAGCTCTGTGCATAGATACAGTAACAGAACCTAGCTCTGTGCATAGATACAGTAACAGAACCTAGCTCTGTGCATAGATACAGTAACAGAACCTAGCTCTGTGTATAGATACTATAACAGAACCTAGCTCTGTGCATAGATACAGTAACAGAACCTAGATCTGTGCATATATACAGTAACAGAACCAAGCTCTGTGCATAGATACAGTAACAGAACCTAGCTCTGTGCATAGATACAGTAACAGAACCTAGCTATGTGCATAGAGACGGTAACAGAACCAAGCTCTGTGCATAGATACAGTAACAGAACCTAGCTATGTGCATAGAGACTAGTAACAGAACCTAGCTCTGTGCATAGATACAGTCACAGAACCTAGCTCTGTGCACAGATACAGTAACAGAACCTAGATCTGTGCATACATACTATAACAGAACCTAGCTCTGTGCATAGATACAGTAACAGAACCTAGCTCTGAACATAGATATTATAACAGAACCTAGCTCTGTGCATAGATACTATAACAGAACCAAGCTCTGTACATAGATACTATAACAGAACCTAGCTCTGTGCACAGAGACAATAACAGAACCTAGCTCTGTGCATAGATACAGTAACAGTACCTAGCTCTGTCCATAGATACAGTAACAGAACCTAGTTCTGTGTATAGATACAGTAACAGAACCTAGCTCTGAACATAGATATTATAACAGAACCTAGCTCTGTGCATAGATACTATAACAGAACCTAGATCTGTGCATATATACAGTAACAGAACCAAACTCTGTGCATAGATACAGTAACAGAACCTAGCTCTGTGCATAGATACAGTAACAGAACCTAGCTCTGTGCATAGATACAGTAACAGAACTTAGCTCTGTGCATAGATACAGTAACAGAACCTAGCTCTGAACATAGATATTATAACAGAACCTAGCTCTGTGCATAGATAATATAACAGAACCTAGATCTGTGCATATATACAGTAACAGAACCTAGCTCTGTGCATAGATACAGTAACAGAACCTAGCTATGTGCATAGAGACGGTAACAGAACCAAGCTCTGTGCATAGATACAGTAACAGACCGTAGCTCTGTACATAAATACTATAACAGAACCTAGCTCTGTGCACAGATACAGTAACATAACCCAGCTCTGTGCATAGATACAGTCACAGAACCTAGCTCTGTGCATACATACTATAACAGAACCTAGCTCCGTACATAGATACTATAACAGAACCTAGCTCTGTGCACAGAGACAATAACAGAACCTAGCTCTGTGCATAGATACAGTAACAGAACCTAGCTCTGTAAATAGATACTATAAAAGAACCTAGCTCTGTAAATAGAGACGGTAACAGAACCTAGCTCTGTGCATAGATACAGTAACAGAACCAAGCTCTGTACATAGATACAGTGACAGAACCTAGCTCTGTACATAGATACAGTAACAGAACCTAGCTTTGTGCATAGAGACAGTAACAGAACCAATCTCTGTACATAGATACAGTAACAGAACCTAGCTTTGTGCATAGATACAGTAACAGAACCAAGCTTTGTCCATAGATACAGTAACAGAACCAAGCTCTGTCCATAGAGACGATAACAGAACCTAGCTCTGTGCATAGAGACAGTAACAGAACCTAGCTCTGTCCATAGATACAGAAACAGAACCTAGCTCAGTCCATAGATACAGTAACAGAACCTAGCTCTGTCCATAGATACAGTAACAGAACCTAGCTCTGTCTATAGATACTATAACAGAACCTAGCTCTGTGCATAGATACAGTAACAGAACCTAGCTCTGTGCATAGATACAGTAACAGAACCTAGCTATGTGCATAGAGACAGTAACAGAGCCTAGATCTGTGCATAGAGACGGTAACAGAACCAAGCTCTGTGCATAGATACAGTAAAAGATCCTAGCTCTGTAAATAAATACTATAACAAAACCTAGCTCTGTGCACAGATACAGTAACAGAACCTAGCTCTGTGCATAGATACAGTAACAGAACCTAGCTCTGTGCACAGATACTGTAACAGAACCTAGCTATGTGCATACATGTATTAAGCAAGTATTGCTGTGTTTGTGGGAGGGGAGGCTGATTACGAGGCTATCTACATGCACCTGTGGGCCTAGGCTGGCTGTTTGCTAGGCTATTTATAGGCACCTGTGGGCCCAGGCCGACGCCGATTCAGCTGATTTCACCCACCCACCCACACCATCTTACAGTCATTTCATATTAGGGTGGCCCCCTTTAGGCTGCCCTACGGCAGCAGTTATGGCACAATTCTACTGCTTGTTGTAGATAGGGTTAGATATGTTAGGTACACCTTTATGATAGCCGAGCCGACCACAAACTATAACAGAACCAAGCTCTGTACATAGATACAGTAACAGATCCTAGCTCTGTGCACAGATACAGTAAAAGTACCTAGCTCTGTGCATACATACTATAACAGAACCTAGCTCTGTGCATAGATACAGTAACAGAACATAGCTCTGTGCATAGAGACAGTAACAGAACCTAGCTCTGTACATAGATACTATAACAGAACCTATTTCTGTAAATAGAGACGGTAACAGAACCTAGCTCTGTGCATAGATAAAGTAACATAACCTAGCTCTGTGCATACATACTATAACCGAACCTAGCTCTGTGCATAGATACAGTAACAGAACCTAGCTCTGTACATAGATACAGTAACAGAACCTAGCTTTGTACAAAGATACTATAACAGAACCTAGCTCTGTACATAAATAAAGTAACAGAACTTTGCTCTGTGCATAGATACAGTAACAGAACCTAGCTTTGTACATAGATACTATAACAGAACCTAGCTCTGTACACAGAGACGGTAACAGAACCTAGCTCTGTGCATAGATACAGTAACAGAACCTAGCTCTGTACATAGATACAGTAACAGAACCAATCTCTGTACATAGATACAGTAACAGAACCTAGCACTGTGCATAGATACAGTAACAGAACCTAGCTCTGTGCACAGAGACAGTATCAGAACATAGCTCTGTCCATAGATACAGTAACAGAACCTAGCTCTGTGCATAGATACAGTAACAGAACCTAGCTCTGTGCACAGATACAGTAACAGAACCTAGCTCTGTGCATAGATACAGTAACAGAACCTAGCTCTGTGCATAGATACAGTAACAGAACCTAGCTCTGTGCATAGATACAGTAACAGAACCTAGCTCTGTGCATAGATACAGTAACAGAACCTAGCTCTGTGCATAGATACAGTAACAGAACCTAGCTCTGTGCATAGATACAGTAACAGAACCTAGCTCTGTGCATAGATACAGTAACAGAACCTAGCTCTGTGCATAGATACAGTAACAGAACCTAGCTCTGTGCATAGATGACGGTAACAGAACCTAGCTCTGTGCATAGATACAGTAACAGAACCTAGCTCTGTGCATAGATACAGTAACAGAACCTAGCTCTGTGCATAGATACAGTAACAGAACCTAGCTCTGTGCATAGATACTAGTAACAGAACCTAGCTCTGTGCATAGATACAGTAACAGAACCTAGCTCTGTACATAGATACAGTAACAGAACCTAGCTCTGTGCATAGATACAGTAACAGAACCTAGCTCTGTGCATAGATACAGTAACAGAACCTAGCTCTGTGCATAGATACAGTAACAGAACCTAGCTCTGTCCATAAAGACAGTAACAGAACCTAGCTCTGTCCATAGATACAAAAACAGATCCTAGCTCTGTCCATAGATACAGTAACAGAACCTAGCTCTGTGCATAGATACAGTAACAGAACCTAGCTCTGTCTATAGATACTATAACAGAGCCTAGCTCTGTGCATAGATACAGTAACAGACCCTAGCTCTGTGCATAGATACAGTAACAGAACCTAGCTCTGTGAATAGATACTATAACAGAACCTAGCTCTGTACATGAATACTATAACGGAACCTAGCTCTGTACATAGATACAGTAACAGAACCTAGCTCTATACAGAGATACTATAACAGAACCTAGCTCTGTGCATAGATACAGTAACAGAACCTAGCTCTGTGCATAGATACAGTAACAGAACCTAGCTCTGTCCATATATACAGTAACAGAACCTAGCTCTGTCTATAGATACTATAACAGAACCTAGCTCTGTCTATAGATACTATAACAGAACCTAGCTCTGTACATAGATACAGTAACAGAACCTAGCTCTATACAGAGATACTATAACAGAACCTAGCTCTGTCTATAGATACTATAACATAACTTAGCTCTGTGCATAGATACAGTAACAGAACCTAGCTCTGTGCCTAGATACAGTAACAGAACCTAGCTCTGTGCATAAAGACAGTAACAGAACCTAGCTCTGCCTATAGATACTATAACAGAACCTAGCTCTGTGCATAGATACAGTAACAGAACCTAGCTCTTTGCATAGATACAGTAACAGAACCTAGCTCTGTGCACAGATACAGTAACAGAAACTAGCTCTGTGCATACATACTATAACAGAACCTAGCTCTGTGCACAGATACAGTAACAGAACCTAGCTCTGTACATAAATACAGTAACAGAACCTAGCTCTGTGCATAGATACAGTAACAGAACCTAGCTCTATACATAGATACTATAACAGAACCTAGCTCTGTAAATAGAGACAGTAACAGAACCTAGCTCTGTACATAGATACAGTAACAGAACCTAGCTCTGTACATAGAGACGGTAACAGAACCTAGCTTTGTGCCTAGATACAGTAACAGAACCTAGCTCTGTACATAGATACTGTGACATAACCTAGCTCTGTGCATAGATACAGTAACAGAACCTAGCTCTGTGCATAGATACAGTAACAGAACCAATCTCTGTACATAGATACAGTAACAGAACCTAGCTCTGTCCATAGATACAGTAACAGAACCTAGCTCTGTCCATTAGATACAGTAACAGAACCTAGCTTTGTCCATAGATACAGTAACAGAACCTAGCTCTGTGTATAGAGACAGTAACAAAACCTAGCTCTGTCCATAGATACAGTAACAGAACCTAGCTTTGTCCATAGATACAGTAACAGAACCTAGCTTTGTGCACAGATACAGTAACAGAACCAAGATCTGTACATAGAGACGATAACAAAACCTAGCTCTGTCCATAGATACAGTAACAGAACCTAGCTCTGTGCATAGATACAGTAACAGAACCTAGCTCTGTACATAGATACAGTAACAGAACCTAGCTCTGTACATAGAGACAGTAACAGAACCTAGCTCTATCCATAGATACTAGTAACAGAACCTAGCTCTGTGCATATATACTATAACAGAACCTAGCTCTGTGCATAGATACTATAACAGAACCTAGCTCTGTGCATAGAGACAGTAACAGAACCTAGCTCTGTACATAGATACAGTAACAGAACCTAGCTCTGTGCATAGATACTATAACATAACCTAGCTCTGTGCATAGATACAGTAACAGAACCTAGCTCTGTCCACAGATACAGTAACAGAACCTAGCTCTGTGCATAAAGACGGTAACAGAACCTAGCTCAGTCCATAGATACTATAAACAGAACCTAGCTCTGTCCATAGATACTATAACAGAACCTAGCTCTGTCCATAGATACTATAACAGAACCTAGCTCTGTGCATAGATACTAGAACAGAATCTAGCTCTGTCCATAGATACTATAACAGAACCTAGCTCTGTGCATAGATACTAGAACAGAATCTAGCTCTGTGCATAGATACAGTAACAGAACCTAGCTCTGTGCATAAAGACAGCAACAGAACCTAGCTCTGTGCATAGAGACGGTAACAGAACCTAGCTCTGTCCATAGATACAGTAACAGAACCTAGCTCTGTGCATAGAGACAGTAACAGAACCTAGCTATGTGCATAGAGACAGTAACAGAACCTAGCTCTGTGCATAGATACAGTAACAGAACCTAGCTCTGTGCATAGATACAGTAACAGAACCAAGCTCTGTACATAGATACAGTAACAGAACCAAGCTCTGTGCATAGATACAGTAACAGAACCAAGCTCTGTGCATAGATACTATAACAGAACCAAGCTCTGTGCATAGATACAGTAACAGAACCTAGCTCTTTGCATAGATACAGTAACAGAACCTAGCTCTGTGCATAGAGACGATAACAGAACCTAGCTTTGTGCATAGATACAGTAACAGAACCTAGCTCTGTCCATAGATACAGTAACAGAACCTAGCTTTGTGCACAGATACAGTAATAGAACCAAGCTCTGTACATAGACGATAACAAAACCTAGCTCTGTCCATAGGTACAGTAACATAACCTAGCTCTGTGCATAGATACAGTAACAGAACCTAGCTCTGTGCATAGAGACAGTAACAGAACCTAGCTCTGTCCATAGATACAGTAACAGAACCTAGCTCTGTGCGTAGATACAGTAACAGAACCTAGCTCTGTGCATAGAGACAGTAACAGAACCTAGCTCTGTGCATAGAGACTAGTAACAGAACCTAGCTCTGTGCATAGATGCAGTAACCGAACCTAGCTCTGTACATAGATACAGTAACAGAACCTAGCTCTGTGCATCGAGACGGTAACAGAACCTAGCTCTGTCCATAGATACTATAACAGAACCAAGCTCTGAACATAGATATTATAACAGAACCTAGCTCTGTGCATAGATATTATAACAGAACCTAGCTCTGTGCATATATACAGTAACAGAACCTAGCACTGTGCATAGATACAGTAACAGAACCAAGCTCTATGCATAGATACAGTAACAGAACCTAGCTCTGTGCACAGATACAGTAACAGAACCAAGCTCTGTGCATAGATACAGTAACAGAACCTAGCTCTGTGCATAGAGACGGTAACAGAACCTAGCTCTGTGCATAGATACTATAACAGAACCTAGCTCTGTACATAGATACAGTAACAGAACCTAGCTCTGTACATAGATACAGTAACAGAACCTAGCTCTGTACATAGATACAGTAACAGAACCTAGCTCTGTGCATAGAGAAGGTAACAGAACCTAGCTCTGTGCATAGAGACAGTAACAGAACCTAGCTCTGTGCATAGATACAGTAACAGAACCTAGCTCTGTGCATAGATACAGTAACAGAACCTAGCTCTGTGCATAGATACAGTAACAGAACCTAGCTCTGTGCATAGATACAGTAACAGAACCTAGCTCTGTGCATAGATACAGTAACAGAACCTAGCTCTGTGCATAGATACAGTAACAGAACCTAGCTCTGTGCATAGATACAGTAACAGAACCTAGCTCTGTGCATAGATACAGTAACAGAACCTAGCTCTGTGCATAGATACGGTAACAGAACCTAGCTCTGTGCATAGATACGGTAACAGAACCTAGCTCTGTACATAGATACAGTAACAGAACCTAGCTCTGTGCATAAACGTACAGCCTGTCTAGATACAGTAACAGAACCTAGCTCTGTGCATAGATACAGTGACAGAACCTAGCTCTGTGCATAGATACTGTAACAGAACCTAGCTCTGTGCATGAGATCAGTAACAGAACCTAGCTCTGTGCATAGATACAGTAACAGAACCTAGCTCTGTGCATAGAGACAGTAACAGAACCTAGCTCTGTGCATAGAGTACAGACAGAACCTGGCTCTGAGCATAGAGACAGTAACAGAACCTAGCTCTGTGCATAGATGACTAGTAACAGAACCTAGCTCTGTGCATAGATACATGTAACAGAACCTAGCTCTGTGCATAGATACAGTAACAGAACCTAGTTGTCATGAGACTGTTTCAGATCTTAGCTCTGTGCATAGATACTGTAACAGAACCTAGCTCTGTGCATAGACACCGTAACAGAACCTAGCTCTGTGCATAGATACTGTAACAGAACCTAGCTCTGTGCATAGATACAGTAACAGAACTAGCTCTGTGCATAGATACTGTAACAGAACTCTAGCCTCTGTACATAGACACAGTACAGAACCAGCTATGCTACCAGAGCAGTAACTGAACCTAGCTCTGTACATAGATACTATAACAGAACCTAGCTCTGTACATAGAGACGGTAACAGAACCTAGCTCTGTGCATAGATACAGTAACAGAACCTAGCTCTGTGCATAGAGACAGTAACAGAACCTAGCTCTGTGCATAGAGACAGTAACAGATCCTAGCTCTGTCCATAGATACAGTAACAGAACCTAGCGCTGTCCATAGATACAGTAACAGAACCTAGCTCTGTGCATAGATACAGTAAAAGAACCTAGCTCTGTCCATAGATACAGTAACAGAAAGTAGCTCTGTACATAGAGACGGTAACATAACCTAGCTCTGTGCATAGAGACGGTAACAGAACTAAGCTCTGTGCATAGATAAAGTAACAGAACCAAGCTCTGTGCATAGATACAGTAACATAACCTAGCTCTGTTCATAGAGACTGTAACAGAACCAAGCTCTGTGCATAGATCCAGTAACAGGACCTAACTCTGTGCATAGATACTATAACAGAACCAAGCTCTGTACATAGATACTATAACAGAACCTAGCTCTGTGCATAGATACTATAACATAACTTAGCTATGTGCATAGATACAGTAACAGAACCAAGCTCTGTGCATAGATCCAGTAACAGGACCTAACTCTGTGCATAGATACTATAACAGAACCAAGCTCTGTACATAGATACTATAACAGAACCTAGCTCTGTGCATAGATACTATAACAGAACCTAACTCTGTGCATAGATACAGTAACAGAACTTAGCTCTGTGCATAGATACTAGTAACAGAACCTAACTCTGTGCATAGATACAGTAACAGAACCTAGCTCTGTGCATAGAGACGGTAACAGAACCTAGCTCTGTGCATAGATACAGTAACAGAACCTAGCTCTGTGCATAGAGACGGTAACAGAACCTAGCTCTGTGCATAGAGACGGTAACAGAACCTAGCTCTGTGCATAGATACAGTAACAGAACCTAGCTCTGTGCATAGAGAAGGTAAAAGAACCTAGCTCTGTCCATAGATACTATAACAGAACCAAGCTCTGTACATAGATACTATAACATAACCTAACTCTGTGCATAGATACAGTAACAGAAACTAGCTCTGTGCATATATACTATAGCAGAACCTAGCTGTGTACATAAATACTATAACAGAACCTAGCTCTATGCACAGATACAGTAACAGAACCTAGCTCTGTGCATAGATACAGTAACAGAACCTAGCTCTGTGCACAGATAAAGTAACAGAACATAGCTCTGTGCATACATACTATAACAGAACCTAGCTCTGTACATAGATACAGTAACAGAACCGAGCTCTGTGCACAGATACAGTAACAGAACCTAGCTCTGTGCATAGAGACGGTAACATAACCTAGCTCTGTGCATAGAGACGGTAACATAACCTAGCTCTGTGCATAGAGACGGTAACAGAACCAAGCTCTGTGCATAGACACTGTAACAGAACCTAGCTCTGTGCATAGAGACGGTAACAGAACCTAGCTCTGTGCATAGATTCAGTATCAGATCTTAGCTCTGTGCATAGAGACGGTAACAGAACCTAGCTCTGTGCATAGATACAGTAACAGAACCTAGCTCTGTGCATAGAGACGGTAACAGAACCTAGCTCTGTGCATAGAGACGGTAACAGAACCTAGCTCTGTGCATAGATACTAGTAACAGAACCTAGCTCTTTGCATAGATACAGTAACAGAACCTAGCTCTGTGCATAGATACTATAACAGAAACTAGCTCTGTACTTAGATACTATAACAGAACCTAGCTCTGTGCATAAACACGATAACAGAACCAATCTCTTAGCATAGATACAGTAACAGAACCTAGCTCTGTGCATAAATACAGTAACAGAACTTAGCTCTTTGCAAAGATACAGTAACAGAACCTAGCTCTGTGCATAGATACAGTAACAGAACCAGGCTCTGTGCATAGATACAGTAACAGAACCTAGGCTCTGTGCATAGAGACGGTAACAGAACCTAGCTCTGTGCATATGTACAGTAACAGAACCTAGCTCTGTGCATAGAGACAGTAACAGAACCTAGCTCTGTGCATAGATACAGTAACAGAACCAAGCTTTATACATAGATACTATAAAAGAACCTAGCTCTGTACTTAGAGAAGAAACAGAACCTAGCTCTGTGCATAGATACTATAACAGAACCTAGCTCTGTCCATATGAACAGTAACAGAACCTAGCGGTGTGCATAGAGATGGTAACAGAACCAAGCTCTGTACATAGAAAAAGTAACAGAACCTAGCTCTGTGCATAAATACAGTAACAGAACCTAGCTCTCTGCATAGATACAGTAACAGAACCTAACTCTGTGCATAGATAAAGTAACAGAACCTAGCTGTGTGCATAGATACAGTAACAGAACCTAGCTCTGTGCAAAGATACTATAACACACCCTAGCTCTGTGCATATATACTGTAACAGAACCTAGCTCTGTGCATAGAGACGGTAAAAGAACCAAGCTCTGAACATTGATACAGTAACAGAACCTAGCTCTATGTATAAATACAGTAACAGAACCAAGCTCTGTGCATTGATACTATAAAAGGACCTAGCTCTGTGCATAAAGACTGTAATAGAACCTAGCTCTGTGCATGCATACAGTAACAGAACCTAGCTCTGTGCATAGATACTATAACAGAACCTAGCTCTGTGCATAGAGATGGCAACAGAACCTAGCTCTGTGCATAGAGATGGCAACAGAACCAAGCTCTGTACATAGATAAAGTAACAGAACCTAGCTCTGTGCATAGAGACGGTAACAGAACCTAGCTCTGTGCATAGATATTATAAAAGAACCTAGCTCTGTACTTAGAGATGGTAACAGAACCAATCTCTGTGCATATATACAGTAACAGAACCTAGCTCTGTGCATAGATACGATAACAGAACCAATCTCTTAGCATAGATACAGTAACAGAACCTAGCTCTCTGCATAGATACAGTAACAGAACCTAGCTCTCTGCATAGATACAGTAACAGATTCTAGCTATGTGCATAGATACAGTAACAGAACCTAGCTCTGTGCATAGACACGATAACAGAACCAAGCTCTGTACATGCATATAGTAACAGAACCTAGCTCAGTGCATAGATACTATAACAGAACCTAGCTCTGTGCATAGAGACGGTAAAAGAACCAAGCTCTGAACATAGATACAGTAACAGAACCAAGCTCTTTGCATAGATACTATAACAGAACCTAGCTCTGTCCATAGGTACAGTAACAGAACCTAGCTCTGTGCATAGAGGCGGTAACAGAACCTAGCTCTGTGCATAAATACAGTAACAGAACCTAGCTCTGTGCATAGCGACAGTAACAGAACCAAGCTCTGTACATAGATACAGTAACAGAACCAAGCTCTATACATAGATACAGTAACAGAACCTAGCTCTGTACATAGAGACGGTAACAGAACCTAGCTCTGTGCATAGAGACGGTAACAGAACCTAGCTCTGTGCACAGATAATATAACAGAACCTAGCTATGTGCACAGATACTATAACAGAACTTAGCTCTGTCCATAGATACAGTAACAGAAACTAGCTATGTGCATAGACACGATAACAGAACCAAGCTCTGTACATGCATACAGTAACAGATCCTAGCTCTGTGCATAGATAGAGTAACAGAACCTAGCTTTGTGCATAGATACAGTAACAGAACCTAGCTCTGTGCATACATACTATAACAGAACCTAGCTCTGTGCACAGATACAGTAACAGAACCTAGCTCTGTGCACAGATACAGTAACAGAACCTAGCTCTGTACATAGATACTATAACAAAACCTAGCTCTGTGCATAGATACTATAACAGAACCTAGCTCTGTGCATAGACACAGTAACAGAACCTAGCTCTTTTCATAGATACAGTAACAGAACCTAGCTCTGTACATAGATACAGTAACAGAACCTAGCTCTGTGCATAGATACAGTAACAGAACCAAGCTCTGTACATAGATACAGTAACAGAACCTAGCTCTGTGCATAGAGACTGTAACAGAACCTAGCTCTGTGCATAAATACTATAGCAGAACCTAGCTCTGTCCATAGATACAGTAACAGAACCTAGCTCTGTGCATAAATACTATAGCAGAACCTAGCTCTGTCCATAGATACAGTGACAGAACCTAGCTATGTGCATAGAGACGGTAACAGAACCTAGCTCTGTGCATAGATACAGTAACAGAACCTAGCTCTTTGCATAGAGACAGTAACAGAACCTAGCTCTGTGCATCGATACTATAACAGAACCTAGCTCTGTGCATAGATACTATAACAGAACCTAGCTCTGTGCATAGAGACGGTAATAGAACCTAGCTTTGTGCATAGATACAGTAACAGAACCAAGCTGCATGTATAGATACAGTAACAGAACCTAGCTCTGTGCATAGATACAGTAACAGAACCTAGCTCTGTGCATAGATACAGTAACAGAACCTAGCTCTGTGCATAGATACTATAACAGAAACTAGCTATGTGCATAGATATAGTAACAGAACCTAGCTCTGTGCATAGATACTATAACAGAACCTAGCTCTGTGCATGCATAAAGTAATAGAACCTAGCTCTGTGCATAGATACTATAACAGAAACTAGCTATGTGCATAGATATAGTAACAGAACCTAGCTCTGTGCATAGATACAGTAACAGAACCAAGCTCTGTACATAGATACAGTAACAGAACCTAGCTCTGTGCATAGAGACTGTAACAGAACCTAGCTCTGTGCATAAATACTATAGCAGAACCTAGCTCTGTGCATAGATACAGTAACAGAACCTAGCTCTGTGCATAGAGACTGTAACAGAACCTAGCTCTGTGCATAGAGACTGTAACAGAACCTAGCTCTGTGCATAAATACTATAGCAGAACCTAGCTCTGTCCATAGATACAGTGACAGAACCTAGCTATGTGCATAGAGACGGTAACAGAACCTAGCTCTGTGCATAGATACAGTAACAGAACCTAGCTCTTTGCATAGATACTATAACAGAACCTAGCTATGTGCATAGATACTGTAAAGGGAGAATATTAATTACCAATATTAAGCGACTATCAGTAATTAATATCCATAAATAGGCGTAAACCGTCTATAGATAGTCACGCCTATTTACGTCCTTAACAACACGCTTCTATTACCTAGCACGTCACCAAGTCGCTAACACTTAATATCTGCTGGCGCCTAACTCATTACGCTAAACGCTAATAAATACATGCTACACAATTCTACCAGTAAAACGGTATTTATTGAAAGTGACGCACACAGATTTGTGGTCGTGGTTAATGATGGTGAGAATGAACTGACCCCAACTACCACTCCCTCAACTCTAAGCAGCTAGAATTATGACGTAACCGCGGCGATGTAGGGACGCCTGAATAGAGGGCATCCCCTTAAGAGTAGTAATATGAAAAGGGAGGGCGGGAGGGGGAATCGAAACGACATTCATTGAGGGAGGGGTGTATGCCGGATATAAAGGCAGTAACACCCCTCCCACAAATGCAGGCCAATAAATCGGCCTTTACACTTGTGGTCGTGGTTAATGATGGCGAGAATGAACTGACCCCAACTACCACCCCCTCAACTCTAAGCGGCTAGAATTATGCCGTAACCGCGGCGATGTAGGGACGCCTGAATAGAGGGCAAAAACAGCAAACTGAAAGGCAGGAATTACTTTATTACATCACAAATTACAGAACCAGATTCTGAAAGGCAAGCGACATTTCGACCTTAGGATGAGGAATATACCTGCTGAAACATGATGACCGCCAGCGACCTAACTTTTGGATGATGTGCGCCGGCACCTGATGTTTTGAAGCTGTGGATGCAGCCCCGATCCGGAAGGAATGACCAGACACCGAAGCTGGATTCACACCTAAACTGGCCAACAGAAGGCGTATATGGGACACGAACTGGTGGGTAGTGAGGGGCAACTGGCCGAAAGGCAACAAAGGACTATCCGGCCCAAGGCCTTTCAATGTTGCCAGTAACTGATAGAGAACACGGACAGGGCACCAACGGTGTGATGTGGGGAAGAACGACACCTGAACCGGAGGACCCACCTGAGACGTTTTTGACACTGGCAATAGTAAAGAGAAACCCTCAACACTCGGGACCAGTTGGCTAATAGAGACAAACTTACTGCTGTTAGAGGAGCTCGTGAACTCGCCAGGTCTCAAGAACCCATAAAAGGCTAAATAAATATCAGCTTTAAGCACTAGGCTAAGGAAGAAACCGTAAGGACCCTTGTCTAAGGCATCAGAGAGGTCACGGAAAACCTGACCTGAAATGACTTGTCTACGGACCTGTCCTTGCACCCTACATTTACCCAGACCGCTCAAGGCGGCCTTAACAGCATGTATAGAGAATAACAAACCCCGATCCGGGTATCGCACCGCCAGAAACTGCTGAACCCCTGCTAGGTAGGATCTAACCGTATTATGGGATAACTTCAACTCGGAGTGACAAAACCCTATGAAAGCAAGAATATATTCTACAAAGCTGGACTGCCCCTGAGGGAACCGCTCCTGGAACCTGCAATACGCATTACACCCAGTGTGGTATGCCCTGGCCGTATTAGGTGATAGAGATTTAGCTAGCAATGTGTGAGCGGTAGCTAGGTGTTCAGTTAGTCCAGGACTAGTGACTCGTGCGGAGGAATCATGGCACCTGTGATGTCCGCTTCTGGCATGACCTGAAAGAAAAGGGAGGTATTAGCTCGTGACAAGGCATCCGCTGCCGTGTTTTGTGTACCAGGCACGTGTGCACAACTGAACCGGAAATGATGTATCAATGAAAGATGTACTAGACGCCTCAGGAGACTCATAATATGTAAGGATTTAGACAAACCGCTAGTTAAAATATCGATAACCGCTGCGTTATCAGTAACAAACAAAACCGAGCAATTAGACCAGTCGCTACCCCAAACACAGGCGGCCGCGACAATGGGATACAACTCGAATAGTGCTGAGGTCTGCAGAAACCCGGGGATATGTCTGACCTCGACTGGCCACTCACCTGCCAACCAATGGGTGCCAAAAATGGCTGCAAACCCTGAACTAGCAGCTGCGTCAGAAAAAATTACAGGAGAACTACTGCATATAGCAGGGATGAAAAGGGAAATACCATTCCACTGATGGAGAAAGTGATCCCACATGTGAAGATCCGCTAGAGCCAGACTATGTAGGTGCACCGGGCTGTCCTGACAAGGAGCTGAGGGGAGTAGTGTCAACAGACGAGAAACAAATGACCTGCCTTGTGGGATTATACGCATGGCAAAGTTCAGCATGCCCAACAGCGATTGTAATTCGGCCTTAGTGGTTACAGTAGTAACCGTGAACCTGTGTATTACTTCCCTGATCCTGACCAGTTTATCTGTGGGTAACTTCGCTAGCATTTCCTGAGAGTCTAAAACGATGCCCAGAAAGGTAATGACAGTGGACGGACCTTCAACCTTTTTAGGGGACACTGGGACACCTAACTGAGAGAAACAATCCAGAAGCCTCTTGAGCCCTACAGGGGCAACACCTGGCCTTTCTATCAGCAAGAAGTCGTCCAGGTAATGGATGACATGCTCACACTGTACCTTGTTCTCTAACACCCAGTGGAGGGCCTGTGCCAACTGATCGAATAGCCACGGGCTGCTCTTAGATCCAAACGTAAGCTTCGAAGAGAAGTAATACTTGTCTCTCCACTTAATACCATGCCACTGCCAGAGGGCCGGCATGATCGGGGGAAGCTTAAAGGCATCGGAAATATCCGCCTTGGACAAAGCTGCACCAGGACCTAAGTGCATGATAATAGCTATGGCTTGGTCAATGGAGGAATACTTCATGCTAACCTCCTCGGATGGGATGAGGGAGTTGAGACTGGTGTCACGGGACCCATGTGGGGCTGACAAATCGATAATGAGTCTCTCTTTCTTGCTGAATTTACCTGTGACAACCCCGACCGGGCTGACTCTCCACTGATGAAAAGGAGGGTTTTTAAAAGGACCGATGAGGAAGCCTTTGTCTAACTCAGCTTTAATCAACGCGTCTACTGCGCTGGGCTTTCTAGTAGCTGACTGCAGGTTTTTACACTCGTAAGTAGATTCTGGCAATGAAACCAACCCGGTGTGAAAACCTATGGAAAAACCTGATGACAAAAACTCCACAAAATTGGGATCGGGATGCCCTAGCAGATACCACCGAAGGCAATCAACATTGATGACACTCATATAGGCTTTGTTTGACTTTAATGTACAGGAAACTTTAGGATGTGCCCTGAAACAGTTAGTACAGATGTGCAACAAACGACATTGGCTGAAATTACATGCAGAAAAATTATAATGGTGCTTTAAGACCAGCGAAGTGTCTACAAAACAACTCAGTGTCCAAGCTAGCCCAGTTTGTTACAAACTGGAACTGCGAGAGAGCCGCGGCGGCTTTGGCGGAAAAAGAACAGTGGTAATCGTAAAAAGAATTACCACCATACTTATACCCCAACTCCGTGACTCTAAACAGATATAAGTCCAGTTCCTCCCTTCTATCAGGTCTGACTGAACAAACCACATCCCTGTACAGGCTGAAGGCCATGACAAATTCAGGGATTGACAATTTACGGTTCAGCCTCTGGTCGCGACCCCTCAATACAACAGATACCTGACCACAGGCAATAACCTTATTGTCAGAAATATCCCTGGTGGCAATTAACAGAGAAGCGAGATTAACATCCCTACCCTCAAGAATGTCCTTTCTGATGTTCGTCGGGACAAAATGGACGGGAGTAAGTACAGGCACAGACGTCGTTGCACGAGGGGGATCTGTTGCTGACGTTGAAGCCACAGGCACGTCTAGGGGTGAAACCGGGACGGCAGAGCTGCGGGATTCTATAGCTTTCAACCTAGCCTGAAAACTGTTAACGGTTGACGTGAGACTATTTAACATGACGTGCAATTGATCAAGAGATGTCTGCACCGTAGCCACAGGAACCTCATCTTGAAGTGGGCCCACTGACCCTGTTAGTAGTGGGTACAACTCGGCCTTTCTGGCGGTAGCCGGGAAAGGGATACCCCTCCTAGAAAGCTCTGACATTAGTCTAGAAATAGTCCAGGATCGCAAGGACAGTATACTGCCCCCTTCCGACATGCCGGTGACATTTTCGTCCATGGAAGCTTCAACGATGTCTGAAGCACGCGACATCACAACTACGGAAAACAGCATATAACAGAGTCATGGTCAAGGGACTGTGAAGTTGTGAAACCCCCTGTGCAGATTAATATAAGTGACCATTACGTGTGAACCGAGAGTGAGACGGATAAAAGAAGACATCGGACAGAAACAAGGAACCGCCACCCTGTGACTATCGCATACACCTGAACACCAAAAGCTTACCCGAACTGGATTAGCCTTAAAGACTGATGACTGCAACGGGAAGACAAAATGGCACACCCTGGACAGAAGATAATGATAAGAAAACGACCCGCACCTGACTGAACCCCCCCACCCCCATCTTCTCCCCTACTACCTGATCTGAAAGCACACTCTGGCGACACTTGCGAAAGAGAAGCACGGACCTAGAAACGAACGTCAAATCATGAAACACCAGTGTGCAAGCGAAAACAGAAATTAAAACGTAACGATAAGAATGCAAAGCAACGAATGGCTAGACCGAGCGAAACAAACACTGCGCTACGCGAACAAACTAAGCCTAGCACAAAGAGCCAACCGACGTAAACCATGCTGTGTAGTAGTACTATAACACTAAAAGCCAGGATAACCTACACAACCACCCTCAGTCTCTCCCCCCTTTTAAAAAAATAAAATAAAATTATTTTTTATATTTTTTTTTCCTTTTTTTTTTTGTAACATTTGCTAAAACATGACATGACTACACCGTAACTGGAAGCCTGTTGACCCCTTACCAAGTGGGTGCTTAGCACAATAGCCAAACCACATATGTACACCCCTCCTAACCTGAATCACACATTTAATATATCCCCAGCACAGCAGTGATCAGACCTGTGCGCTGAGCTGGGACCGGCAGGCCTGACTAACAGAGTGCCGAGCTGAGCCTGCTACTGCTCTGTCCCTCTGCCTTCCTCTTTAACTGCACGGCGGCCCGTGCAAGACATTAACGCTGCGCCGGAGTTGGGAACACGCTGTCCCCTGCAACCCTACGACGAATGGCCGCGTGAGGAGGCGCGTGTAGCTCACTTTCCGATCGTTCCGGTGCGGTGGCGCTCCCCCTTACCTTGGGGAGCCGAGACACCGCCGACCGGACTACGCAGACACGGCTGCTGGATGAGGCAGCATACTCACCTACGGCCGAAGACTCGTGCACCTGGAACGCTGCCGACACCTTCCTCCACGTGTGGTAGGTAGAATCGAAACGACATTCATTGAGGGAGGGGTGTATGCCGGATATAAAGGCAGTAACACCCCTCCCACAAATGCAGGCCAATAAATCGGCCTTTACACATGTACTAAATAACATAACACTACAAATACAATACTAACTACACTACACAATCCCAAATTCCTCCCAACACTCTAGCTAATACAAATTACACACACACACGATTGTAGTCGCCCCTCCCCCTGCCTAGACTTAACTATCCCTAGGGGAGCAATATAGCGTTACTGAACTGGCTGCAATATGCGGTTACAGGCCAGTAAAGATAACCAGAGGAATGGATCCTGACTGTGGTAATTGCAGTCAGGCTGGGGAAATACACAGGGGAGCTGGGGTATTGCTGACCGGGGAGGTAGGGTATACAGGTTGGGTGGTAAAGGGTATGTAGGGTGCAGTAAAGGGTAGTGGGCAGTGAAGGGTAAAGGGGGTATCGTTGGTGGGGTAGTGGGCAGTGGATAGTGGGCAGTGAAGGGTTAAGGGGGTATAGTTGGTGGAGTGGGCAGTGAGCGTTGGTGAGATGACATCACCGCGCCAGCCCGCGCCTCTCAGCACGCGCGCCGCAGGGCCGCGCGAACTTGCTGACAGGCGGGAGATCCTTTGATCTCCCTCCTGTAGCTCTCTGCATTCCGGACCGCGCGATAGTAATCGCGCTGCTGGAATGCGCATAATAGAGGGATGGGAGGTTTCTCCCTTCTCTCTATTATGTATAATTATCTCCAGCAGTGCTGGAGATAATTAAAACAAAGGACTCCGACTCTTTTGAATCTGAGTCCTTTGTAGTCACCAGGTGCCATTGACCAGATTGCATCAGTGTGAATGCTTGGGGCACATTCACACTGATGCATCTGGTTTCAGGTCGATCAGGGGGCATCCTATGGAGGGAATATATATATATATATATATATATATATATAATTTACCAAAGACGAGGCAGCACTCCAAGTGGCGGTGAATAGTGAACCCTCTTTATTAACCCACAGAATGACGTTTCAACTGCTCATTGCAGTCTTTTTCAAGCTACTTGAAAAAAGACTGCAATGAGCAGTTGAAACGTCGCTTTGTGGGTTAATAAAGAGGGTTCACTATTCACCACCACTTGGAGTGCTGCCTCGTCTTTGGTAAATTAACTACTGGGATCGCCTTGCCAGCGATTTTGTGGATTTGCACCCGACTGCTTTGTTTGCTGTGCTGCTGTTCCTCTCTGGATAGCTATATATATATATGTATATTACACATGCATGCCTACACATGCATATATAAATATACATGCATATATTTCAACCCTTCCTTAACAGATACTATAAGAGAACCTAGCTCTGTGCATAGATACTATAACAGAACCTAGCCATGTACATAGAGACAGTAACAGAACCTAGCTCTGTGCATAGATACTATAACAGAACCTAGCTCTGTGCATAGATACTGTAACAGAACCTAGCTCTGTGCATAGATACAGTAACAGAACCTAGCTATGTGCATAGATACAGTAACAGAACCTAGCTCTGTCCATAGATACAGTAACAGAACCTAGCTCTGTCCATAGATACTATAACAGAACCTAGCTCTGTGCACAGATACAGTAACAGTACCTAGCTCTGTGCATAGATACTATAACAGAACCTAGCTCTGTGCATAGATACAGTAACAGAACCTAGCTCTGTGCATAGATACAGTAACAGAACCTAGCTCTGTGCACAGATACAGTAACAGAACCTAGCTCTGTCCATAGATACAGTAACAGAACCTAGCTCTGTCCATAGATACAGTAACAGAACCTAGCTCTGTCCATAGATACTATAACAGAACCTAGCTCTGTGCACAGATACAGTAACAGTACCTAGCTCTGTGCATAGATACAGTAACAGAACCTAGCTCTGTGCATAGATACAGTAACAGAACCTAGCTCTGTCCATAGATACAGTAACAGAACCTAGCTCTGTCCATAGATACTATAACAGAACCAAGCTATGTGCATAGATACAGTAACAGAACCTAGCTCTGTGCATAGATACTATAACAGACCCTAGCTCTGTGCATAGATAAAGTAACAGAACCTAGCTCTGTGCATACAGACGGTAACAGAACCTAGCTCTGTGCATAGATACAGTAACAGAACCTAGCTCTGTGCATACAGACGGTAACAGAACCTAGCTCTGTGCATAGATACAGTAACAGAACCTAGCTCTGTCCATAGATACAGTAACAGAACCTAGCTCTATACATAGATACTATAACAGAACCTAGCTCTGTGCATAGATACAGTAACAGAACCTAGCTCTGTACATAGATACAGTAACAGACCCTAGCTCTGTGCATAGATACAGTAACAGAACCTAGCTCTGTGCATACATACTATAACAGAACCTAGCTCCGTACATAGATACAGTAACAGAACCGAGCTCTGTGCACAGATACTATAACAGAACCTAGCTCTGTACATAGATACAGTAACAGAACCTAGCTATGTACATAGAGACAGTAACAGAACCTAGCTCTGTGCATAGATACAGTAACAGAACCTAGCTATGTACATAGAGACAGTAACAGAACCTAGCTCTGTGCATAGATACTATAACAGAACCAAGCTCAGTGCATAGATACTATAACACACCCTAGCTCTGTGCATAGATAAAGTAACAGAACCTAGCTATGTGCATAGATGCTATAACAGAACCTAGCTATGTGCATAGATGCTATAACAGAACCTAGCTCTGTGCATAGATACAGTAACAGAACCTAGCTCTGTGCATAGATACAGTAACAGAACCTAGCTCTGTCCATAGATACTATAACAGAACCTAGCTCTGTGCACAGATACAGTAACAGTACCTTGCTCTGTGCATAGATACAGTAACAGAACCTAGCTCTGTCCATAGATACAGTAACAGAACCTAGCTCTGTCCATAGATACTATAACAGAACCAAGCTATGTGCATAGATACAGTAACAGAACCTAGCTCTGTACATGCATACAGTAACAGAACCTAGCTCTGTGCATAGATACAGTAACAGAACCTAGCTCTGTGCATACAGACGGTAACAGAACCTAGCTCTGTGCATAGATACAGTAACAGAACCTAGCTCTGTGCATAGATACTATAACAGAACCTAGCTCTATACATAGATACTATAACAGAACCTAGCTCTGTGCATAAATACTATAGCAGAACCTAGCTCTGTGCATAGATACAGTAACAGAACCTAGCTCTGTGCATAGATACAGTAACAGAACCTAGCTCTGTCCATAGATACAGTAACAGAACCTAGCTCTGTCCATAGATACTATAACAGAACCTAGCTCTGTGCATAAATACTATAGCAGAACCTAGCTCTGTGCATAGATACTATAACAGAACCAAGCTCTGTGCATAGATACAGTAACAGAACCTAGCTCTGTGCATAGATACAGTAACAGAACCTAGCTCTGTGCATAGATACAGTAACAGAACCTAGCTCTGTACATGCATACAGTAACAGAACCTAGCTCTGTGCATAGATACAGTAACAGAACCTAGCTCTGTGCATAGATACTATAACAGAACCTAGCTCTATACATAGATACTATAACAGAACCTAGCTCTGTGCATAGATACAGTAACAGAACCTAGCTATGTCCATAGATACAGTAACAGAACCTAGCTCTGTGCATAGATACAGTAACAGAACCTAGCTCTGTCCATAGATACAGTAACAGAACCTAGCTCTGTCCATAGATACTATAACAGAACCAAGCTATGTGCATAGATACAGTAACAGAACCTAGCTCTGTGCATAGATACAGTAACAGAACCTAGCTCTGTGCACAGATACAGTAACAGAACCTAGCTCTGTGCATAGATACAGTAACAGAACCTAGCTCTGTGCATACAGACGGTAACAGAACCTAGCTCTGTCCATAGATACTATAACAGAACCTAGCTCTGTGCATAGAGACAGTAATAGAACCTAGCTCTATACATAGATACTATAACAGAACCTAGCTCTGTGCATAGATACAGTAACAGAATCTAGCTCTATACATAGATACTATAGCAGAACCTAGCTCTGTGCATAGATACAGTAACAGAACCTAGCTCTGTGCATAGATACAGTAACAGAACCTAGCTCTGTGCATAGATACAGTAACAGAACCTAGCTCTGTACATAGATACAGTAACAGAACCTAGCTCTGTGCATAGAGACAGTAATAGAACCTAGCTCTATACATAGATACTATAACAGAACCAAGCTCTGTGCATAGATACAGTAACAGAACCTAGCCCTGTGCATAGATACAGTAACAGAACATAGCTCTGTGCATACATACTATAACAGAACCTAGCTCTGTACATAGATACAGTAACAGAACCTAGCTCTGTGCATAGATACAGTAACAGAACCTAGCTCTATACATAGATACTATAACAGAACCTAACTCTGTCCATAGATACTATAACAGAACCTAGCTCTGTACATAGATACTATAACAGAACCTAGCTCTGTACATAGATACAGTAACAGAACCTAGCTCTGTGCATAGATACAGTAACAGAACCTAGCTATGTACATAGAGACAGTAACAGAACCTAGCTCTGTGCATAGATACTATAACAGAACCTAGCTCTGTGCATAGAGACGGTAACAGAACCTAGCTCTGTAAATAGATACAGTAACAGAACCTAGCTATGTACATAGAGACAGTAACAGAACCTAGCTCTGTGCATAGATACAGTAACAGAACCTAGCTCTGTACATAGATACAGTAACAGAACCTAGCTCTGTGCATAGATACAGTAACAGAACCTAGCTCTGTACATAGATACAGTAACAGAACCTAGCTCTGTACATAGATACAGTAACAGAACCTAGCTATGTACATAGAGACAGTAACAGAACCTAGCTCTGTGCATAGATACAGTAACAGAACCTAGCTCTGTACATAGATACTATAACAGAACCTAGCTCTGTACATAGATACTATAACAGAACCTAGCTCTGTACATAGATACAGTAACAGAACCTAGCTCTATACATAGATACTATAACAGAACCTAACTCTGTCCATAGATACTATAACAGAACCTAGCTCTGTACATAGATACAGTAACAGAACCTAGCTCTGTACATAGATACAGTAACAGAACCAAGCTCTGTGCATAGAGACGGTAACAGAACCTAGCTCTGTACATAGATACAGTAACAGAACAAAGCACATTTATATAAAGCATCAGAAGTTAGTCAGAAATATGTGCACAATCGCACCAACCAGCACATAAAAATTATTGATTCTGCTGTGATTACATGTGTTCTATTCAACTGTATGCAACTGCCACAGAAATGTCTCATTTTGATGGGAAATTTGTGAACAGTTCCATGCAAATCATATGCAGTTTTGTTTCCTCTGAAATCACTGAGTTGCTCGCAGCTTCTGTCTATCCCCAAAATACATTCCCTTTTACTTCACATTTGGGAGCTTGTTTTCCTCTACATGTGTTTAGATTAAAAGGAGGACTAGAGTGTGTTTTTAAAGGGTTATTGTCATCTCAAACAATGGGGGGATGTCGCTAGGATATGCCCCCATTGACTGATAGGTGCGGGTCCCAGAGGTGAACGGACCCCTGAAGGTTGTGGAGGGTGCACTGAGCATGCGCAGAAGCCCTCCATTCATTTCTATGGGGCCACCATAGAAATAAATTGGAGCGGTGGCCACGCAAGTGCGGTGTGCTCCCATTTAATCCTAGGGGAGAGCGCTTGGCGGTGGCTGGACCTGGGGTCCTCCAGCCACCACCTTCCCTACTCCGTTCTTAGTGTAGGTGCGCGGCCCAGAGGTGGGACCCGCACCTATCAGACAATGGGGGAATATCCTAGCAATATGCCCCCATGGTCTTAGATGAGACAACCGCTTTAAGAAAAAGAAAAAACATTCCTAAGAATTATTATTATATTCATGTTCCTGCCATTCCCCCAAACAGAAAAATAACTTGGAAAACCAGTGTAGCACACCACTATTTTATGGTAGTGAATTTATGTTTCTACAAAGGTACATATTTATCTGCAACATGCACAGGCAGGCGCTTTTACCCACATAGACACACAGGGCCGTCTTTAATATTGATTGGACCCTGGGCGAGAATTTACTTGGGCCCCCTGGATCCCGCCTTCCCACGCCCTAGCATGCAGTCACGCGCTCCACCACCATATATAATATAGCTTACAATGAATGACTGTAAATACTTACAGTTCTGAGACTCCAGCAGGCTCAGGATCAGTGCTCTGGGCAGCCGGGCTCAGGGCTAGAGGTGGGCACCGCTCTGCAGTTCAGGAAGGAGACCGGGACTTGGCTCAACCTAGCGTTACAGTGCACCCGAGCACCCCACAGTATAGCACCCTATAGTATATAGCACCGTCCAGTATATAATCTCACACAGCAGCCCCCCCCCGTATATAATCCCACAAAGCAGCCCCCCAGTATGTAATCACACACAGCAGCCCCCCAGTATATAATCCCACACAGCAGCCCCTCGGAATATAATCTCATACAGCAGCCCCCCAGTATGTAATCACACACAGCAGCACCCCCCCCCCCAATTATATAATCTCACACAGCAGCCCCCAATATATATTCCCACACAGCAGCACCTCAGAATATAATCTTATACAGCAGCCCCCCAGTATGTAATCACACACAGCAGCCCCCCCCCATTATATAATCACACACAGCAGATCCCAGTATATATTCCCACACAGCAGCACCTCAGTATATAATCTCATACAGCAGCTCCCCCAGTATATAATCTCATACAGCAGCCCCCCCAGTATATAATCTCATACAGCAGCCCCCCCAGTATATAATCCCATATAGCATCCCCCCAATATATAATCCCATACAGCATCCCCCCAGTATATAATCCCATACAGCATCCCCCCAATATATAATCCCATACAGCATCCCCCCAGTATATAATCCCATACAGCAGCCCCCCCAGTATATAATCTCACACAGCAGCCCCCCCAGTATATAATCCCATACAGCAGCCCCCACAGTATATAATCTCACACAGCAGCCCCCAGTATATAATCCTATACAGCAGCCCCCCAGTATATAATCTCACAGCATACAATCCTCAGCCCCTCTCCAGTAGTCACATCCACAGTACCTCTCCAGTGCTGACATACTCTCTCCCCTCTACAGACACTGCTGAGCAGCCATCCCTGATCTTCCTCCTCTGCAGACAGTCGGCCAGTGCCTGTACCCAGGTGACCTACCCTTCTCCTGCAGGCTGCAGCAACAAAGTCACAGAGTCCTGGAAGAGGAAAAGGACCTTTGATTACCTCATAGCCATGTGACCAGTAATATTGCTATGTTACTGGTCACATGGTGATGATGTCATGGAAGGTCCTTTCTCCCACAGTTCTTACTCTAACGGTTCGCATCCTCCCTGTGCTGACAGCCTGATATCTGGGGTGGACGGCCACTCAATTTAATTGAAATTGGCTGCAGTGGTCAACGGAGATCAAGAAGCAGCTGCCCCTTTTGCCCTGTGTTAAAGACGGCCCTGTAGACACACATTAAAGCTTGGGCTACACAGCAACATTGGCCTGTGACACATGATGCACAGCAATGCAGTACTACATTTAAAGGGGTTATCCAAGAATATTAAATTCCCCCCATATGCCGGGCCCCTCACACTGAATCTACTTACCGGGCTCCCTGCGCTGCTCATGGTCCCCGCACCGCCGCTGCTGCTTCTGTCCGTGCACGGATCAAAACATCTGGTGTCAGGGGAAAAGCAGCCAATGGCAGGCGGTGACGCGGACGAGCCTCCCTAGTATCGCGGGTGGAAGGGCCCATGAAGACAATAGGTGGGTCCCTCTACGCAGCTCATGAGCATCTCCATCTGGGTACGCAGTGCCTGCAGCTCAAGGAAAGTGACAGTGAGCTTTCAAACGTGAAGGCTCACTATATCGTGCATATAAATTGTACCTCGCGTTTTCAAGGAGCGAATAGTGACGTCACTTTACAAACTTCGGGTAGTTGCTAGAGCCAAACTTCCTTCCAACACTGCTCAGTCCTTTATATGCACTCTCTTCTAGTGACCACACATTTAACCCTTTACTTCGCCTCTGTTTTGGTGACTT
>JAKVIS010001452.1:0-33575 GCA_033119425.1 Bufotes viridis
TAATATCGTCTTCTCATCTATAAGCCTTCACTGCAATGATTTTTGGGGTTCGCTAGGCTACAGGCTCCCACTACCAATGCTTAATACCATCTTCTCATTTGTACGCCATCACTGCAAAAATTTATGGGGTTCGCTAGGCTTCAGTCTCTCACCTCCAATGCTTTCTACCGTCTGCTCACCTGTACCCCATCACTGTAATGTTTTATGGTGTTCGATAAGCTTCAGGACCTCACCTACAATGCTTTATACCGTCTGCTCAACTGTAGCCCATCACTGCAATATTTTATGGGGTTCACTAGGCTTCAAGCCCTCACCTCCAATGTTTTATACCGTCTGCTCACCTGCAGGCCATCACTGCAATGATTAATGTGGTTCGCTAGACTGCAGTACCTCACCTCCAATGTTTTATACCGTCTGCTCACCTGCAGGCCATCACTGCAATGATTTAAGTGGTTTGCTAGGCTTCATTACCTCACCTCCAATGCTTTATTCCGTCTGCTCACGTATAGCCCATAACTGCAATGTTTTATGGGGTTCTCTAGGCTTCAGGCCCTCACCTCCAATGCTTTATACCGCCTGCTCACCTGTAGCACATCACTGCAATGTTTTATGGGGTTCTTTAGGCTTCAGGCCCTCACCTCCAGTGCTTGATAATGTCTGCTCACCTGCAGCCCATCGCTGCAATGTTTTATGGGGTTCTCTAGGCTTCAGGCCCTCACCTCCATTGTTTTATACAATCTGCTCACCTGTAACCCATCACTGCAATATTTTATGAGGTTCACTAGGCTTCAGGCCCTCACCTCCAATGCTTTATACTGTCTGCTCACCTGTAGGCCATTACTGCAATGTTTTATGGGGTTTTTTAGGCTTCAGGCCCTCACCTCCAATGCTTTATAAGGTCTGCTCACCTATAGCCAATCACTGCAATGTTTTATGGGTTCTCCAGGCTTCAGGTCCTCTCCTCACATGCTTTATACTGACTGCTCACCTGTAGGCAATTACTGAAATGTTTTATGGGGTTCTCTAGGCTTCAGGCCCTCACCTCCAATGCTTAATACCGTCTGCTCACCTGGAGGCCATTACTGAAATGTTTTATGGAGTCCTCTAGGCTTCAGGCCCTCAACCTCCAATGCTTTATACCGTCTGCTAACCTGTAGGCCATCACTGCAATGATTTATGGGGTTCACTGGGCTTCAAGCCCTCACCTCCAATGCTTTAAACCGCCTGCTCACCTGTAGGCCATTACTGAAATGTTTTATGGGGTTCTCTAGGCTTCAGGCCCTCACCTCCAATTCTTAATACCGTCTGCTCACCTGGAGGCCATTACTGAAATGTTTTATGGAGTCCTCTAGGCTTCAGGCCCTCAACCTCCAATGCTTTATACCGTCTGCTAACCTGTAGGGCATCACTGCAATGATTTATGGGGTTCGCTAGGCTTCAAGCCCTCACCTCCAATGCTTTAAACCGCCTGCTCACCTGTAGGCCATTACTGAAATGTTTTATGGGGTTCTCTAGGCTTCAGGCCCTCACCTCCAATTCTTAATACCGTCTGCTCACCTGTAGGCCATTACTGAAATGTTTTATTGGGTTCTCTAGGATTCAGGCCCTCACCTCCAATGCTTTATAAGATAAGGTCTGCTCTCCTGTAGCCCATAACTGCAATGTTTTATGGGGTTCTCTAGACCTCAGGCCCTCTCATCCAATGCTTTATACCGTCTGCTCACCTGTAGGCCATCACTGCAATGATTTACGTGGTTCGCTAGGCTTCAGTACCTCACCTCCAATGCTTTACACCGTCTGCTCACGTATAGCCCATAACTGCAATGTTTTTTGGGGTTCTCTAGGATTCACGCCCTTTCCTTCAAAGCTCTATAAGGTCTGCTCAGAAAGAAAGGGGTTAAGACCGCGCGTCCAACAATCAGGTGTATACTTCTTCTGGGAAAAGAAGGATCCAAGGTGGAGTTCAATCCCAGATGCCTTCACCTCGTAAAGGGCTCTGTGGATATCCAGAAATACATATAATCGTGAAATACCGTTGAGACACTTTTCCCACTTAATTTCACCAGTCTACTTACTAGATGCCGGCAGATCTTATATGGTGGTAAATCTCAATTGTGGTGTCTTTCTTCAGCAATAAATATACTTCATGCACTGTAAGGCAATAAAACACTCCGCTGGTGCAGTAATTTCTTAGAACATAATTGCCGATTTTTAATATATACTCACAAGAGTCAGAATTAAAACAGCTTTAAACACATCCAGTCGCTTGCCCGACCAGGGTTTCACTCACAGAGCTTCGTCAGGGGCGTCTACTTCCTTCCCCACCACATCCTCTTTTTAAACCATTTCCTGCTCTTTTTAACCCTTACATATCAAGGATAAACCATAAAAATGCCTGATTAAATGGAAACTATAAAGTGTAATTCGCATGATGCGATTTCTCCTCCATGAACTATTCGCATGTTCCGATTATTCTAAAAACTATTTTATGCAGGCGTGTTCACAAACTTGATCTGATGTTAAAATCAACATTTAAACCTTTAGGCTGCAAGGTTCCCAACTCATAAATCCAGCGTGCCTCGCATCGATCTATTTTGGACATATAATCACCACCCCTCCAGTTCTTTTCAACCAGCTCCAATCCCATAAATCTCAAGCCACAGGGATTTTTTTGATGTCTTAATTTGAAATGTCTAGAAACTCCATGTGTTTCAAGACCTTTTTTTATATTATTCACGTGTTCGTATAGTCGTGTTTTGATCTTGCGTGTGGTCCTGCCCACATACTGGAGGCCACACGGGCACTCCAGCATGTAGACAGCCCCAATACTTTCACATGACAAATTACCTTTTATTTTTAGATCTAAATTTTTTGAATTAGAGTGGACTATTACTGTTTTACTTTCTCTTTCCTTCGAATGCCTTGATTTACACGCAGCGCAAAAACCGCACCAATTAAAGCAATTGCGCGTTTTACCCTTTTTATCTTCTGGGATCGCACTATGTACAATTTTATTCTTTATATTCGGGGCCTTTTTGAACACTATTTTCGGTCTCTCTGGGATTTTTGTTCCTATGACTGGGTCATTTCTGAGAATAGCCCAATTTTTCTTAATTATGTTTTTCAATTGATTCGCTTGGGTGTTGTATCCTGTCATGAAGCAGAAATTAAAGTCAGCTGTAATTTTCTCTTTTTTGTTTCTCTCACTTCCTTTCTCTATATTCTCACTATAGCTTGCTAGTTCTTTTTCACAATAACCCTTTTCTATGAACCTCTTCTGTATGATGCGGCTCTGTTCCCTAAAAACCGCGACGTCTGAACAATTCCGGTGAATTCTTGCGATCTGACCCTTAGGGATGTTCTTAAGCCATGGATGGTAATGGCAACTGTCTGTACGGATATATCCATTGACATCTGTCTTTTTAAAAAAGGTTTTAGTTTTGAAAATTCCATCTTGTACATAAATTGTCAGATCTAAAAAATCCACCGCAACTTGACTTATGTAACTAGTGAATCTTAAGTTCCACTGATTGTCATTCAAATGTTCAATAAATTCTCGCAAACCCTCTTCTTTTCCTTCCCAAACCAGCAGGCAGTCATCGATATATCTTTTCCAGATATTCAATTTGCCCTTCTCTCCAACTTTGCCACGTATTGGATCGATAAAAACTTTCTCCCAGGCTGTCATAAAAATATTCGCGAAACTGGGGGCGAATTTCGCCCCCATCGCCGTCCCGACTTGCTGCACATAATAAGTTCCTTTGAAGCAGAAATAGTTGTGCTCCAAGCAAAATTGCACACATTCTAATATAAAATTAGCCTGTTCAGGATTCATTGATGCGTCCCCATCTAAAGCATCTTTAACCACTCCCGGACCGCCGTACGCAGGATTGCGTCCTGCGGGCGGCCGGGATCTTCTGAGTGGACGCATCGGCGCGTCCTCTCGCGAGACCCGTGAGTTCCTGTGAACGCGCGCGCAGGCGCGCGCGCGTTCACAGGAGCGCGCGTCTGGAGAGTTAAACTACAGCCTGCCAGCGATGATCAATCGCTGGCAGGCTGTAGATGCGATATAAATTGCATCAAACATGTATACCAGACCCTGTTTTGTGAACAGCGTCTGGTATACCTGCTACCTGGTCCTCTGGTGGTCCCATTTGCTGGGATCGACCACCAGAGGACCAGGTAACACAGTAAAGTTGCACCAAACACTACACTAACCCCCCACCCCCTCACCTATTAACCCCTTGATCACCCCATCTAGACCCCTGATCACCCCCTGTCATTGATCACACCCTTTATGTGTCCATATGTGTTTTGCGGATCCGTGGATTCACGGATCCGTGGATCCGATCCGCGGATCCGATCCGCAGATCCTCAAAACACGGACACCAGCAATGTGCTTTCCGCATTTTGCAGATCCGCACATTGCCAGAACTATATAGAAAATGCTTTTTCTTGTCCACAATTGCGGACAAGAATAGGACATGTTCTATATTTTTGCGGAACGGAAGTGCAGACTCGAAGCGCGGATCCGTAATTCTGGATCCGAGCGGGACAAAGTCTGTCCCCATAGAAATGAATGGGTCCGCAATTCCGTTCCGCAAACAGAATTTCGGACGTGTGAATGGGGCATAAGGGTCCCTTATCACCGCCAGTTAGTTAGCTACTTGTTAGGTAGCTAGCGCCCAGCCCACCGAACCGCAGTCACTGATTTTGGCAGAGATTTTTCATCCACATTGACCGATGCGAATGAAAAATCTGTGCCGTTCATTTTTTTTTTCAGCGCAGAGGCTGAACGGAAAAAATCTCATTACCCGTATGCTCAATATACGGAGAATCGCAGAAACTCCTAATGCTGGCCATACGTGTAATGATTGCGGAGACCCTCAAATGCCAGGGCAGTACAAAAACCCACATGTGACCCCATTTTAGAAAGAAGACACCCTAAGGTATTCCGTGAGGGGTATGGTGAGTTCATGTAAAATTTTATTTTTTGTCACAAGTTAGTGGAATATGAGACTGTAAAAAAAAAAAAAAAACAATTTCCGCTAACTTGTGCCAAATTTTTTTCTCTGAACTCGCCATACCCCTCACAGAATACCTTGGGGTGTCTTCTTTCCACAATGGGGTCACATGTGGGGTATTTATACTGCCCTGGCAATTTAGGGGTCCTAAAGCGTGAGAATCCAAATGCGTAAAATGGCCTGTGAAATCCTAAAGGTACTCATTGGTTTTAGGGCCCCTTTGCGCATCTTGGCTGCAAAAAGTGTCACTCATGTGGTATCGCCGTACTCAGGAGAAGTAGGGCAATGTGTTTTGGGGTGTATTTTTACATATACCCATGCTGGGTGTGAGAAATATCGCTGTAAACGACAACTTTTACATTTTTTATTCAAAGTTGTCAATTTACAGAGATATTTCTCTCACCCAGCATGGGTATATGTAAAAATACACCCAAAACACATCGCCTCTACTTCTCCTGAGTACGGCGATGCCACATGTGTGACACTTTTTGCAGCCAAGATGCAAGAGCCCAAATTCCAATGAGTACCTTTTAGAGGGCATTTTACGCATTTTCTTCTCACGCTTTAGGCCCCTAAAATGCCAGGGCAGTATAAATACCCCACATGTGACCCCATTTTGGAAGAAGACACCCCAAGGTATTCGCTGAGGGGCATAATGAGTCCATTAAAAATTAAACTTTTTGTCAAAAGTTAGCGGAAAGGAGACTTTGTGAGAAAAACAATAAAAATCAATTTCCACTAACTTGTGCCAAAAAAAATCTTCTATGAACTCGCCATGCCCCTCATGGAATACCTTGGGGTGTCTTCTTACTAAAATGGGGTCACATGTGGGGTATTTCTACTGCCCTGGCATTTTAGGGGCCCTAAAGCGTGAGAAGAAAATGCGTAAAAATGCCCTCCTAAAAGGTACTCATTGGAATTTGGGCCCCTTTGCGATCTTGGCTGCAAAAAGTGTCACTCATGTGGTATCGCCGTACTCAGGAGAAGTAGGGCAATGTGTTTTGGGTGTATTTTTACATATACCCATGCTGGGTGAGAGAAATATCTCTGTAAATTGACAACTTTGAATAAAAAAATGTAAAAAGTTGTCGTTTACAGCGATATTTCTCACACGCAGCATGGGTATATGTAAAAATACACCCCAAAACACATTGCCCTACTTCTCCTGAGTACGGCGATACCACATGTGTGACACTTTTTTGCAGCCTGGGTGCGCAAAGGGGCCCTAAAACCAATGAGTACCTTTAGGATTTCACAGGCCATTTTTATGCATTTGGATTCTCACACTTTAGGGGCCACTAAAATGCCAGGTGAGTATAAATACCCCACAAATTACCCCATTTCGGAAAGTAGACACCCCAAGGTATTCACTGAGGGGCATAGTGAGTCCGTCTGAGATTTTTTTTTTTTTTGCCAGAAGTTATCAGAAATTGAAACTTTTTTTTTTTTTTCTCAGAAAGTGTCATTTTCCGCTAACTTGTGAAAAAAAATGAAATGATACATGAACTCACCATGCACCTCCGCGAATACTTTGGGGTGTCTTCTTTCTAAAATGGTGTGATTTGGGGGGTATTTATACTATCCTGACATTCTAGCACCTGAAGAAACATGACAGGTGCTCAGAAAGTCAGAGCTGCTTCAAAATGCCGAAATTCACTTTTTTGCACCATAGTTTGTAAACGCTATAACTTTTACCCAAACCAATAAATATACACTTATTGGACTTTTTTTATCAAAGACATGTAGAACAATAAATTTAGAGAAAATTTATATAGAAATGTAGTTTTTTTTGAAAAATTTTACAACAGAAAGTGAAAAATGTCATTTTTTTGCAAAAATTTCGGTCATTTTTGATTAATAGCAAAAAAAGTAAAAATGTCAGCAGCAATGAAATACCACCAAATGAAAGCTCTATTAGTGAGAAGAAAAGGAGGTAAAATTCATTTGGGTGGTAAGTTGTATGACGTAGCAATAAACGGTGAAAGTAGTGTAGTGCGGAATTGTAAAAAGTGGCCTGGTCATTAAGGGTGTTTAAGCTAGGGGGGCTGAAGTGGTTAACTGCACGCAACCCCAAATCTTTTGGTATAACAGTGTATAGGGAACTCCACTGTTGCGATCCAAATGCTCTCATTCCACTTTTCAGATTGCCTTATTAATTCCAGGACACTACTCGAGTCCTTCAAATAAGAGGGAGCTGCAACTGCATATTTTTGAAGGAATTTATCTACATATTCGGTCACCCTACTGGTCAGGGAATTAATTCCCGACACAATGGGGCGCCCCGGTGGATTAACTGTGTCTTTATGAAGCTTGGGTAATTGATATATTACTGGCGTAACTGGGTTCTTAATCTGTAAATATTCCAGTTCCCTCTTATTCAAGATTCCTCGATCATGCCCTTTTTTTAACATTTGGTACAGTTTTATTTTGTAATTTTCTACCGGATTATTTTTAAGTCTTGCATAAGTTATCTGGTCTGACAACTGTCTTTCAATTTCTGCTTCATATTTTTCGCGATCCAATACGACCACCCCTCCCCCCTTATCTGCTGGTTTCACAACTATTTTCCGATTTTCCTCTAATGTTTTCAGTGCTTTCACTTCTCCTTTTGTTAAGTTATAAGTTTTAGATGAGACTTGTATTTTTTCAACATCATTGAGCAATGCAGTTTTAAAAGCCTCGATACACTCATTGTTACTGTTTTTTGGAAAGAAGGAAGATCTATTTTTAAGGTCAGTGTGTATGAATTCATCATCCACTTTCTGGTTTCTCACTTCAGCAGGTTTAGTCTCTAGGAAGTATTTTGCGAGATTGAGTTTTTTTATAAACCTATGTATATCTAGGAACGAATCAAATTTATTCAGATTTTTTGATGGTGCAAATTTTAGACCCTTTGAGAGTACTTTTTCCTCCTCTTCTCCTAATTTGTAATTACTCAAATTGAAGATCCCTGTTCCACCTTCTTGTTTTTCTTGTGGTTTGGCTCTATGCTTTTTTCCCCCTCTTCTGCCTCTAATAGTGGTCTTTTTTGCGGGGTAGCTAGTTTCTGGTCTTTGTTGTTCACTATTATTTTTGGACTCGGTTGTATTGCCTCTAATCGTACTTTCTTTTGACTTCCCTGTTGGGATATATCCTCTGCTTCTCTTTGTATCCCTCTGGTTTGTTGGTGGGGAAAATTTTGACAATTTTGGGATTGGTTAGTCTCATTTCTTGTGAAGGTTTCTTGTCTGTTTCCATAATTTCTATCGAACCTTCTGAACTGTTGTGTATTGGGATTTCTCTGGTCGTAGAAATTATTCCTATAATTATCTCTAAAGTAATCTCCTCCATGAAAATACTGTTTCGGATAGTAATTATTATAACCATTTCTCCCTCCCATAAATCCATGACCATGATTACTGAATTGCATTCTATTCTCAATGAAGCCTTTCTGCTCTCTGTTAAATCTTTTCATATCCCCTTGTTGCCTATATGTTTGATTGGGATAGATATTATTCCTATTTTGCGGAAAAGTGTTTGTATTGGATGTTGATCTGTGCTCTTTTTGTTTCTCCACTTCTTTTGATCCTTCACTCCTACTCAAATCCTCACACTGTTCTTTTCTATTCCTCCATTTATACACCTTATTTGTAGAATATTCTTCACATGTCTTTTTATATTTCTTTTGTTTTTTATTTTTAATTTCTTTCTCTAATTCCTCTAGATTTTTTGGGGATTTTTTACTCAATTCCATATATTCTGGTTCCTTTTTATATGGATCGGGCAAGCGACTGGATGTGTTTAAAGCTGTTTTAATTCTGACTCTTGTGAGTATATATTAAAAATCGGCAATTATGTTTTAAGAAATTACTGCACCAGCGGAGTGTTTTATTGCCTTACAGTGCATGAAGTATATTTATTGCTGAAGAAAGACACCACAATTGAGATTTACCACCATATAAGATCTGCCGGCATCTAGTAAGTAGACTGGTGAAATTAAGTGGGAAAAGTGTCTCAACGGTATTTCACGATTATATGTATTTCTGGATATCCACAGAGCCCTTTACGAGGTGAAGGCATCTGGGATTGAACTCCACCTTGGATCCTTCTTTTCCCAGAAGAAGTATACACCTGATTGTTGGACGCGCGGTCTTAACCCCTTTCTTTCTAAACCGCAAAGTGTGAACTGATCTCCACACACACATAAGACCTGCAGCGTAGTACCATTGGATCTTCACTGGTGACTAATAATTGTTTTTGACTATAAGGTCTGCTCACCTGAAGCTCATCACTGAAATATTTTATAGCGATCACTAGGCTTCAGGTCCTCACCCCCAATGCGTTATACCGTCTGCTCACCTGCAGCCCATCACTGCAATGTTTTCTGGGGTTCTATATGCGCCAGGCCCTCACCTCCAATGCTTTATACCGTCTACTCACCTGTAGCCCATCACTGCAATATTTTATGGGTTTCACTAGGCGTCAGGCCCTCACCTCCAATGCTTTATACCGTCTGCTCACCTGTAGGCCATCACTGCAATGATTTATGGGTTTCACTAGGCTTCATACCGTCTGCTCACCTGTAGCCCATCACTGCAATGTTTTATGGGGTTCTCTAGGCTACAGGCCTTTACTTCCAATGTTTTATACCATCTGATCACCTGTAGCCTATCACTGCAATATTTTATGGGGTTCAGAAGGCTTCAGGCCCTCACTTCCAATGCTTTATACCGTCTGCTCACCTGTAGGCCAGCACTGCAATGATTTATGGGGTTCGATAGGCTTCAGACCCTCACTTCCAATGCTTTATACCGTCTGCTCACCTGTAGGCCAGCACTGCAATGTTTAATAGGGTTCGCTAGGCTTCAGGCCCTCACCTCCAATGCTTTATACCATCTGCTCACCTGTAGGCAATAACAGCAATGTTTTATGGGATTCAAACGGCTTCAGGCCCTCACCTCCAATGCTTTATCAGTTCTGCTTACCTGTAGACTATCACTGCAATATTTCATGGGGTTCACTAAGCTTCAGGCCCTCACCTCCGATGCTTAATGCCGTCTTCTCATCTATAAGCCATCACTGCAATGATTTATGGGGTTCGCTAGGCTTGAGGCCCTCACCTCCAATGCTTTATAAAGTCTCCTTACCTGTAGCCCATCACTACAATGTTTTATGGGGTTCTCTAGGCTTCCGGCCCTCACCACCAATGCTTTATACCGTCTGCTCACCTGTAGCCCATCACTGGAATGTTTTATGGGGTTCGCTAGGCTTCAGGCCCTCACCTCCATTACTTTATAACATCTGCTCACCTGTAGGCCATAACTGCAATGTTTTATGGGGTTCTCTATGCTTCAGGCCCTCAACTCCAATGCTGTATACCGTGTACTGACCTGTAGACCATCTCTGCAATGTTTTATGGGGTTCTCTAGGCTCCAGGCCCTTTTCTCCAATGCACTATAAGGTCTGCTCACCTGTAGCCCATCACTGCAAGGTTTCATGGGGTTCGCTAGGTTTCAGGCCCTCACCTCCATTACTTTATACCGTCTGCTCACATGTAGGCCATTACTGAAATGTTTTATGGGGTTCGCTAAGCTTCAGGCCCTCACCTTCAATGCTTTATAAGGTTTGCTCACCTGTAGGCCAGCACTGCAATGTTTTATGGGGCTCGCTATGTTTCAGGCCCTCACCTCCATTACCTTATAAGGTCTGCTCACCTGTCACCCATCACTGCAATGTTTCAAGGGGTTCGCTAGTCTTCAGGCCATCAACCTCCAATGATTTATTCCGTCTGCTCATCTAAAGGCCATTACTGCAATGATTTATGGGGTTCGTTAGGCTTCAGGCCCTCACCTCCATTACTTTATAACATCTGCTCACCTGTAGGCCATGACTGCAATGATTTATTGGGTTTACTAGGCTTCAGTTCCTCATCTCCAATGCTTTATACCGTCTGCTCACGTATATCCCATAACTGCAATGTTTTATGGGGTTCTCTAGGCTTCAGGCCCTCAACTCCAATGCTTTATACCGTGTACTGACCTGTAGACCATCTCTGCAATGTTTTATGGGGTTCTCTAGGCTCCAGGCCCTTTCCTCCAATGCACTATAAGGTCTGCTCACCTGTAGCCCATCACTGCAAGGTTTCATGGGGTTCGCTAGGTTTCAGGCCCTCACCTCCATTACTTTATACCGTCTGCTCACATGTAGGCCATTACTGAAATGTTTTATGGGGTTCGCTAAGCTTCAGGCCCTCACCTTCAATGCTTATAAGGTTTGCTCACCTGTAGGCCAGCACTGCAATGATTTATGGGGTTCGCAAGGCTTGAGGCCCTCACTTCCAATGCTTTATAAAGTCTCCTTACCTGTAGCCCATCACTACAATGTTTTATGGAGTTCTCTGGGCTTCCGGCCCTCAACTCCAATGCTTTATACCGTCTGCTCACCTGTAGCCCATCACTGCAATGTTTTATGGGGTTCGCTAGGCTTCAGGCCCTCACCTCCATTACTTTATAACATCTGCTCACCTGTAGGCCATCACTGCAATGATTTATGGGGTTTACTAGGCTTCAGTTCCTCATCTCCAATGCTTTATTCCGTCTGCTCACGTATATCCCATAACTGCAATGTTTTATGGGGTTCTCTAGGCTTCAGGCCCTCAACTCCAATGCTTTATACCGTGTACTGACCTGTAGACCATCTTTGCAATGTTTTATGGGGGTTCTCTAGGCTCCAGGCCCTTTCCTCCAATGCACTATAAGGTCTGCTCACCTGTAGCCCATCACTGCAAGGTTTCATGGGGTTCGCTAGGTTTCAGGCCCTCACCTCCATTACTTTATACCGTCTGCTCACATGTAGGCCATTACTGAAATGTTTTATGGGGTTCGCTAAGCTTCAGGCCCTCACCTTCAATGCTTTATAAGGTTTGCTCACCTGTAGGCGAGCACTGCAATGTTTTATGGGGCTCGCTATGTTTCAGGCCCTCACCTCCATTACCTTATAAGGTCTGCTCACCTGTCACCCATCACTGCAATGTTTCAAGGGGTTCGCTAGTCTTCAGGCCCTCAACCTCCAATGCTTTATTCCGTCTGCTCATCTAAAGGCCATTACTGCAATGATTTATGGGGTTCGCTAGGCTTCAGGCCCTCACCTCCATTACTTTATACCGTCTGCTCACATGTAGGCCATGACTGCAATGATTTATTGGGTTCGCTAAGCTTCAGGCCCTCACCTTCAATGCTTATAAGGTTTGCTCACCTGTAGGCCAGCACTGCAATGATTTATGGGGTTCGCAAGGCTTGAGGCCCTCACTTCCAATGCTTTATAAAGTCTCCTTACCTGTAGCCCATCACTACAATGTTTTATGGAGTTCTCTGGGCTTCCGGCCCTCAACTCCAATGCTTTATACCGTCTGCTCACCTGTAGCCCATCACTGCAATGTTTTATGGGGTTCGCTAGGCTTCAGGCCCTCACCTCCATTACTTTATAACATCTGCTCACCTGTAGGCCATCACTGCAATGATTTATGGGGTTTACTAGGCTTCAGTTCCTCATCTCCAATGCTTTATACCGTCTGCTCACGTATATCCCATAACTGCAATGTTTTATGGGGTTCTCTAGGCTTCAGGCCCTCAACTCCAATGCTTTATACCGTGTACTGACCTGTAGACCATCTTTGCAATGTTTTATGGGGTTCTCTAGGCTCCAGGCCCTTTCCTCCAATGCACTATAAGGTCTGCTCACCTGTAGACCATCACTGCAAGGTTTCATGGGGTTCGCTAGGTTTCAGGCCCTCACCTCCATTACTTTATACCGTCTGCTCACATGTAGGCCATTACTGAAATGTTTTATGGGGTTCGCTAAGCTTCAGGCCCTCACCTTCAATGCTTTATAAGGTTTGCTCACCTGTAGGCCAGCACTGCAATGTTTTATGGGGCTCGCTATGCTTCAGGCCCTCACCTCCATTACCTAATAAGGTCTGCTCACCTGTAACCCATCATTGCAATGTTTCAAGGGGTTCGCTAGGCTTCAGGCCCTCAACCTCCAATGCTTTATTCCGTCTGCTCATCTATATGCCATTACTGCAATGATTTATGGGGTTCGCTAGGCTTCAAGCCCTCACCTCCAATCCTTTATGCCGTCTACTCACCTCTAGGCCATCACTGCAATGATTTATGGGGTTCGCTAGGCTTCAGTTCCTCACCTCCAATGCTTTATACCGTCTGCTCAGCTGTAGTCCATCACTGCAATGTTTTATGGGGTTCTCTAGGCTTCAGGCCCTTATATCCAATGCTTTATAACGTCTTCTCATCTATAAGCCATCACTGCAATGATTTATGGGGTTCGATAGTTTTCAGGCCCTCACCTCCAATGCTTTATAAGATCTGCTCAACTGTAGCACATAACTACAAGATTTTATGGAGTTCCCTAGACTTCAGGCCCTCACCTCCAATGCTTTATACTGTCTGCTCACCTTTAGGCCATTATTGCAATGTTTTATGGGGTTCTCTAGGCTTCAGACCCTCAACTCCAATGCTTTATAAGGTCTGCTGACCTGTAGCCGATCACTGCAATGTTTTATGGCGTTCTGTAGGCTTCAGGCCCTCACCTCCAATGCTTAATACCGTCTGCTCACCTGTAGGCCATTACTGAAATGTTTTATTGGGACCTCTAGGCTTCAGGCCCTCAACCTCCAATGCTTTATACCGTCTGCTCACCTTTAGGCCATCACTGCAATGATTTATGGGGTTCTCTAGGCTTCAAGCCCTCACCTCCAATGCTTTATACCGCCTGCTCACCTGTAGGCCATCACTGAAATGTTTTATGGGGTTCTCTAGGCTTCAGGCCCTCACCTCCAATGCTTTATAAGATAAGGTCTGCTCTCCTGTAGCCCATAACTGCAATGTTTTATGGGGTTCTCTAGACCTCAGGCCCTCTCATCCAATGCTTTATACCGTCTGCTCACCTGTATGCCATCACTGCAATGATTTACGTGGTTCGCTAGGCTTCAGTACCTCACCTCCAATGCTTTACACCGTCTGCTCACGTATAGCCCATAACTGCAATTTTATGGGGTTCTCTAGGCTTCATGCCCTTTCCTTCAAAGCTCTATAAGGTCTGCTCACCTGAAGCTCATCACTGCAATATTTTATAGCGATCACTAGGCTTCAGGTCCTCACCCCCAATGCGTTATACCGTCTGCTCACCTGCAGCCCATCACTGCAATGTTTTCTGGGGTTCTATATGCGGCAGGCCCTCACCTCCAATGCTTTATACCGTCTGCTCACCTGTAGCCCATCACTGCAATATTTTATGGGTTTCACTAGGCGTCAGGCCCTCACCTCCAATGCTTTATACCGTCTGCTCACTTGTAGCCCATCACTGCAATGTTTTATGGGTTTCTCTAGGCTACAGGCCTTTACTTCCAATGTTTTATACCATCTGATCACCTGTAGCCTATCACTGCAATATTTTATGGGGTTCAGAAGGCCCTCACCTCCAATGCTTTATACCGTCTGCTCACTTGTAGGCCAGCACTGCAATGATTTATGGGGTTCGATAGGCTTCAGACCCTCACTTCCAATGCTTTATACCGTCTGCTCACCTGTAGGCCAGCACTGCAATGTTTAATAGGGTTCGCTAGGCTTCAGGCCCTCACCTCCAATGCTTTATCAGGTCTGCTTACCTGTAGACTATCACTGCAATATTTCATGGGGTTCTCTAAGCTTCAGGCCCTCAACTCCGATGCTTAATGCCGTATTCTCATCTATAAGCAATCACTGCAATGATTTATGGGGTTCGCAAGGCTTGAGGCCCTCACTTCCAATGCTTTATAAAGTCTCCTTACCTGTAGCCCATCACTACAATGTTTTATGGAGTTCTCTGGGCTTCCGGCCCTCACCTCCAATGCTTTATACCGTCTGCTCACCTGTAGCCCATCACTGCAATGTTTTATGGGGTTCGCTAGGCTTCAGGCCCTCACCTCCAATGTTTTATACCGCCTGCTCACCTTTAGGCCATCACTGCAATGATTTATGGGGTTCGCTAGGCTTCAAGCCCTCACCTCCAATGCTTTATACCGCCTGCTCACCTGTAGGCCATCACTGAAATGTTTTATGGGGTTCTCTAGGCTTCAGGCCCTCACCTCCAATGCTTTATAAGATCTGCTCTCCTGTAGCCCATAACTGCAATGTTTTATGGGGTTCTCTAGACCTCAGGCCCTCTCATCCAATGCTTTATACCGTCTGCTCACCTGTAGGCCATCACTGCAATGATTTACGTGGTTCGCTAGGCTTCAGTACCTCACCTCCAATGCTTTACACCGTATGCTCACGTATAGCCCATAACTGCAATGTTTTATGGGGTTCTCTAGGCTTCAGGCCCTCTCCTTCAAAGCTCTATAAGGTCTGCTCACCTGTAGCTCATCACTGCAATATTTTATAGGGATCACTAGGCTTCAGGCCCTCACCCCCAATGCTTTATACCGTCTGCTCACCTGTAGCCCATCACTGCAATGTTTTATGGGGTTCGCTAGGTTTCAGGCCCTCACATCCAATGCTTAATGCTGTCATCTCATCTGTATGCCATCACTGCACTTATTTATGGGGTTTGCTAGGCTTCTGGCCCTCACCTCCAATGCTTTATACCATCTGCTCACCTGTAGCCCGTCACTGCAATGTTTTATGGGGTTCTCTGGCTACAGGCCTTTACTTCCAATGTTTTATACCATCTGATCACCTGTAGCCTATCACTGCAATATTTCATGGGGTTCACTAAGCTTCAGGCCCTCACCTCCGATGCTTAAAGGGGTATTCCCATCTTAATGATCACTGTTAAATCTGTTAATGATGTAACAGTGATCATTTTTGTAAATATAATGTATTAGCAAATTCCCACCCTTCTTGATAAAATGATTCCCCTCTGACCTAATTGTTGTCAGTGTGTCTCCCATAGTTACGGCCACCGCTCGCCTGCCAATTGCATGGGCCGCGCTTGCGCAGATGAACCACATCAATACAGTGGCCTGCCTCTCATTTCATTCATGAACGCGCATGGCGCTGGGCAGCCGCGCCTGTGCTGTTCTTTGTTCCCTTGAGTCGCTTCTGAAACAGAGCCGCGCATGCTCTGTTAGCAGCACAGACTTCGGAGATGGTAAAGGCTAAATGCTAGACTCCTGCAAGGACCTGTTGACTTCACAATATCACGTGACATTCCTAGGTCACGTGGGTCGGCTGCCAGTGCTCTCTGCTATCACAGGCAAATGTTTGCAGAGTAGGAAGAGAAGGGATGGCTACTGAGAGGGGAGAGTCTGTCAGTGCCTGAAAGGTAGACCTGAATGCTGGAAAGGGGCTGAGAATTGTATGTATGGGAGGGAGATTTGGTGTGGGATTGTACGGAGGGGGGCTGCTGTGTTGGATTGTATGGGGAGTTTCTTTTTGGGATTGTATGGAGGTACTCTGTGTGAGGTTGTATAAAGGGTTTGTGTGAGATTGTATGGAGGGGGCTGCGTGTAATATTGTATGGGAGGCTTCTTTGTGGGATTGTATGGAGGGAGGGAGAGGCTGCTGTGTGGGATTGTATGGGGGGGTTGGGGGGCTGTGTGCGATTGTATGGAGACAGGGGACTGCTTTGTGCGATTGTATGGAGACAGGGGACTGCTTTGTGCGATTGTATGGAGACAGGGGACTGCTTTGTGCGATTGTATGTAGAAGGGGGGCCGCTGTGTGCGATTGTATGGAGACAGGGGGATGCAGTGCGCGATTGTATGGCGGGGGCTGCTGTACGCGATTGTACGGCGGGGGCTGCTGTACGCGATTGTACGGCGGGGGCTGCTGTACGCGATTGTACGGCGGGGACTGCTGTGCGCGATTGTATGGCGGGGCTGCTGTGTGCGATTGTATGGCTGGGGCTGCTAAATAGACAGATGTAGCAGAGCTGTTTATGAGGCGATTCAGCTACAGCGCTGGTGGTATTGGGGAAATAGACAGATGTAGCAGAGCTGTGTCAGAAGCGATTCAACCACAGTGCTGGTAGGGGATTGGGGAAGACAGATGCTTTTGGGCTGATGTATATTAGTGACTGGCACTGCTGTGTGCGATTGTATGGAGACAGAGGACTGCTGTGTGCGATTGTATGGAGACAGGGGACTGCTGTGTGCTACTCAGAAGAGAGGCCTTCTGGATTCATACCCTGGACACCTTACAGCCCAGGGGTCTCAATAGAGATTATGAGGTTATGTGTTTTTAATCATTATTTACGTTTATTCTATTTCTTTTTCAGACCACTATTATTCCTTGATTACCACAGCATGAAGAATATTCCAGCTATGGTAGAAAGAAAACCTTCTTATTTACCCTTTTTTTTGTTCTGATGTCACTTCCTGTATATTTACATAATTGATGATGTCATTTCCTATGTATACCTATATATTACACGTGAGATCAGTATCACTGTGTGGTTGAGAAAGGCTGGACGAGCCGAAACGCGTCCCCTTACAATTATTTTGTATCACTTGATGTGATTAAAACAGCATTCTAAAACAAGAAGCCATCGTTGCTGGGATTCCTTTTCCTTTTTATGCTACATGGGGATAGCCCCTTCCCGTGCAACCCACCTGTGGATCTTGGGCTGTCATTTTGGAGTATATTAGTGACTGGCACTGCTGTGTGCGATTGTATGGAGACAGAGGACTGCTGTGTGCGATTGTATGGAGACAGGGGACTGCTGTGTGCGATTGTATGGAGACAGGGGGCTTCTGTGTGCAATTGTATGGCGGGGGCTGCTGTGTGCAATTGTATGGAGACAGGGGGCTGCTGTGCGCGATATTGTATGGCGGGGCTGCTGTGTGCGATTGTATGGAGACAGGACTGCTGTGCGCGATTGTATGGCGGGGCTGCTGTGTGCAATTGTATGGAGACAGGGGGCTGCTGTGCGCGATTGTATGGCGGGGCTGCTGTGTGCGATTGTATGGAGACAGGACTGCTGTGTGCGATTGTATGGCTGGGGCTGCAAAATAGAGATGAGCGAACTTTTATTTTTAGTTCGGCGTCCAAAGTTCGGGTTCGGTTATCATAGCATCCCGTTATGGATTCCGGTACCGCGGACCATAACGGCATTTGGAATCCATAAGGGGATGCTGCATTGAACCCGAACCATGGACAACCCTAAGGACCTGGGGTGACGTCACCGTCATGTGATCAGTGCAGGGGGCGTGGCTCAGCACTGGATCACCTCTTATCCAATCCAGTACTGGACACCTGCCTTCTCTCTGGGTTGCTCTGCTGTCACTGACAGCGGGTAACCCGCTCTGCAGCTGCATGATCAGCTTGCAGCTGCAATCTCTGAATGTATATTCCAGAAGGTCCATTCAGACTTAAACATCCACCCATAGGACCTTTATATCCTATGGGCGGATGCGAGGTGGTTAAAAAAAAAAAATTGTTAAAATATGTGCAACTGTTCAGAAACATGCTGGGCTTTCTGCACACAGTGTTAAAACCTTATGTCATACATCCTGGGAAAAGCTCTCAACATTAATGCCAAACACACCCATAGGGCTCCAGTCAGGATGTATATATCTGTATACCATTTTTTTAGCCACTTAGGTGGCTCTGACAAGATGATTCTCTTTCTTGGGAGATACCCATTTGCTTATTCAGGTGCACTTTGCTATAATGCCGGCCACTGCAAAAACATATACTACATGTATACTTACTATACTTTAACATTGTGGCCCATGACTAGACAGTGACATACATTACAAATTTCCTTTGGCGGTATACAACAGACCTTCCTGGCATATACCTCCACAGTCTGCAGAGAACCTTACATCTAAAAATATGTTCAATGCCAAAACATGGTTATTTAGTGTACAGTAAATAAGAATGAAATATACAGGACACACCATGGGCAAGAGTTCACAATTTTTTGTGGATTACAGCAAGAGCTTGCAAGAAATGGGAAGAAAAGGTCTGTTTATTAAGAGACTTCATATATGGAACTAATAGGGTGTATACGGGAGGAAGGTAGTGAGCACAAATTGTGATATGAACAATATGGTGTTACTCCTTCACATAGTCCTGAGGGGATTTCACATTAAACTTGTCTTTGAGCCTCTTCCACATTCCTTTTTTCATCTCATCCATCTGCTTCAGAGAATCTGTCAGTATAAAGGATATTTAGTCACTCTGGGAGCAATAAACAGTACAAGAAGGGTACAGAATAGAAATATTCAGGTCTTACATTCAGCAATCACTATCCCCAGTGATATTTAGGGAAACTGAACATTAATTTGCATATATTATAGGAGATTTCTGAGCTCTTGATATATGTTACCACTCAGCACAATACTTACAGAGTGTTATGGCTGAGATTTCTCAGTTTCAACGAGAGAAAACATAAAGCAGAAGTATATCTGTACTTTCATACAGTCACACAAGGAGATTTAGCATAGTCTTACCAGTCGCCAGCACCATTCGATATTCATCCACAGTGATTTCTGTAAAACTTGTATCTTGAAGTCGTGGATACTTTTACCATAAAAAAGTAGAAATAAAGTTTGTAATTTTTTTTTTTGGGAATATTGACCATTGCTTACTGAAACAATCTTTTTTCATAGATTTACTAGGTGTTAGTACCTCCTCATGGTCAGCCACAGTTAGCAATTCGACAATGCTTAATGAAGCCTGAACAAAGGAAAATTATTAATGGGACTGCATGGGATTATGACTTTTTCCCCCCAATAAAAAAGTTAAAAACAAATCTTGGCGAAGAGAGAAGTAACAGACTTCCTGTCCTGTGTCAGTTGGATATCAGAGAGTTGGTCATGACACAGCCAAAAATTATAATACAATCAGTGAGGAGAAGTTTACATTCACTATAGATTACATTGTGCACCTTTCTGAAAGGTCAGTGAATAAAAAAATTTTGAGGGGAGGGGGGGGGGGCGGGGGTTATGGTGGTTGAGATGCTGCAGTCAATTGTGATCACGTCCTCAGAGACTAAAAAACCTGGAAGCACTGCTCCTTTCACATGTATATTCCAATGTAGGCCTGCAGGTGACAGCACTAAATTGCAATTAGTTTTGAGCAAAGCGAGCTTCGGATACTTCATCCGAAGTCACTTTGTTCAAAACTTCAGAATAATACTGTACGGAGATCCGTCTCCATACAGTATTAGAATATATGGGCTCCGATGAGCCAAAGTAAGTTATTCGCAAAGTCGCAAATGACTTCGTTGAATAATTTCGGTAGTTGATTTTTTTAAGTGGAAAACCACTTTATAACTTGAAACTGAACTCTGCTTCGAGTTGACTCAATTTTAATCTATTGCGACTCAAGGCACTAAATAGTTAACTAACAAAAAAGATGTCGCTAAAAAGTAACTTTTATTAAGTATGCTTTAAAAAGCTAATGTGCGGAATACAGAATTTTCTAAAATTTATTGTCCAGTCCCTCAATGATCTAGGGTACCATATCAGGGGGGCAGCCAGCCAACGTACAGGCACTGCTATCCCTCCAGGGACAAACAAGCTTGTGGGTAGACGAGGAGTACATGAACTGCACTGTCAGCTACGTATATATGGACAGCAGGATAGCGCTAATCCTGCAATAGTCTCGTACACTCTGCCTCTTAACAGACGTTCACCTCATCTACTTTTAGACCCACAAGCACTGGCTATGTCACTGGCTAACATATCATTGTTGTTTTTTAACTGTCTATAACTGCTGGATGTTTTACATTCATACACTCAACGTTTCTGAGGCTTATATTCATTCCAAAGCCTCGTCATCAGGAGCGTTTACACACATTCAGACAGACAGATATTAACATGCTGCACGCTGTACGTGCAGCACATAGACACATAGCCTGTGGCGCTGGGACGGCCGTAGAGAGGCCGATTCCTGCGCCTCTTATCAAGGAATATCCCTGCCCCCTCTGGGCTGTGCCGGCATCGCGGAAGCCTATCAGTGCAGAGGAGTGTCATGTTCGGCACTCCCCTGTCCCGGCTCTTCAATGCTGAAGCGCCCGAGGGTAAGTACATTCACGAAGTGACTAAAAGGCGGTCATTTATGAACAGTGATAATGCGGCTCACTCAAAAGCCAGCCGAGTGATCACCAAGAGGCACTGTGCCGACATTAACAATGATCAACGCAATAATAGTGATATCAGTGATAGCAGGCACGATCATCCCCCCACCAATGTACATGGGGGGGTTCATTCTGCGTAACAACATATTCATGTTTGACAGGCAGATCTTCCACCAGCTCAGGGGAGTGGCGATGGGCAGTCCTTGTGCCCCAACCTTCGCAAACCTCTACCTGGGCTGGTGGGAGAAAGAGGTGGTTTTTGGGGAAGACATGAGTCGATGGACCTCGTCAATTTTAATTTGGCTGAGGTTCATCGATGACATATTTATTCAGTTTGTGTCCTCCCTTAATAATAACAATCTAGGCTTGTTCTTCTCAAGTGAGATAGATGAGGTGAGAGTGACATTTTTGGACCTGTCTATCAGTGTGGGTACGGATAGAAAGATCAAAACTAAAATGTTCCGTAAACCCACAGCCACGAACACATTATTGAGATGGGAAAGCAGTTACCCATTGTCCCTGAAACGTGACATTCCTTAAGGTGCAAGACCTGCAAGCAAGACGAAATTGCTTTGAATGGACAGACTTTAGGAATGCGGCAACAGACCTGCAGACCAGGTTCAAACAGAGGGGATATCCCAATGAAATCTTGAGACAGGCATATCAGCACACAGCTACCTGCAATAGAGAGACCCTGCTGCACCGCATTGAAGAGGCGGGACAGGGGAGTGCTGAACATGACACTCCCCTGCACTGATAGGCTCCCGCAATGCCGGCATAGCCCAGAGGGTGGCGGGGATATTCCTTGATAAGAGGCGCAGGAATCGGCGGTCCCAGCGCCACAGGCTATGTTTCTATGTGCTGCACTTGAGACCTACAGCGTGCAGCATGTTAATATCTGTCTGTCTGAATGTGTGTAAACGCTCCTGATGACGAGGCTTTGGAATGAATATAAGCCTCAGAAACATTGAGTGTATGAATGTAAAACATCCAGTAGTTATAGACAGTTAAAAAACAACAATGATATGTTCATAGCCAGTGCTTGTGGGTCTGAAAGTAGATGAGGTGAACGTCTGTTAAGAGGCAGAGTGTACGAGACTATTGCAGGATTAGCGCTAGCCTGCTGTCCATATATACGTAGCTGACAGTGCAGTTCATGTACTCCTGGTCTACCCACAAGCTTGTTTGTCCCTGGAGGGATAGCAGTGCCCGTACGTTGGCTGGCTGCCCCCCCGATATGGTACCCTAGATCATTGAGGGACTGGACAATAAATTTTAGAAAATTCCGTATTTCACACATTAGCTTTTTAAAGCACACTTAATAAAAGTTACTTTTTAGCGACATCTTTTTTTGTTACTGAACTCTGCTTCGGTTCAGACAAGTACCTCGGAAACAAAGTCAAGTTCAGCCTGTTATCCTGAAAGTTTATCAAAAGGACGGCAAAAAAAAAATAATAAAATAAAATCCCTTAAAAAACCAGCTCTCATACAGCTCTGTAGACATAACTATAAAAAAAAAAAAAAAAAAAGTTGTGGGGGTCAAAATGTGCTAATAAAAAGAAAATAATTTTTTCCAACGTTTTCATTTTTTTCAGTATTAAAAAACAAGAAAAACTATATAAACATGGTATTGTTTTAACTGTACTGACCCAGAAAATAAAGGGCATAGGTCAATTTTACTGCACTGGGAATGCCATAAAAACATAACCCATAAAGCTGGCAGAATTGCATATTTTTTTTCCCCAATTCCACTCCTTTTTTCCATCTTCCCACTACATTGCATGCAATGGTAAATGGTGGCATTAAAAAGCACAACTTGTCCTGCAAACTACAAGCCCTCACACAGCTATGTGAAATAAAAAATTAAAAAGCTATGTCTCTGGGTAGGCAAGGAGTAAAAAAATGAAAAACGTAAAAAATGAAAAATCACAAGGTCCTAAGGGGGTTAAAACCATTGCTTTCCACCAAAATAACTGAATACATTATTGGACATATAATCCAGTTGCCATCAGGTTAACGCCATGTTATGTATTGTCTTATGCTGTTAAAAAGGGTATTCCAGTATAAAAAATGATTGCAAAATACAATTACAGAAATTTATACTCATCTTACTGATCTCTTGCCATTCAGATAGTAGCCAGGTTCATGCTCCTGTCCAAACATAGCAGGAAATAGCTGTGTTGTGTGATCCGCAAAACATGGAGGCCACCCGTGTGCGTTCCACAATTTGGGGAACAGAACGGGACGCCCATAATAGAAATGCCTATTCTTGTCCACAAAACGAACATTATATATATATATATATATATATATTTTTTTTTTTTATTCTTTTTTAACCCCTTAGGGACCGGGCTCATTTTAACCTTAAGGACCAGGCCATTTTTTTGCAAATCTGACCAGTGCCACTTTATGAGTGAATAACTTTAAAACGCTTTTACTTATCCAGGCCATTTTGAGACTGTTTTTTCGTCACATATTGTACTTCATGTTGCTGGTAAAATGGAGTAAAAAATAATCATTTTTGGAAAAATTAGCAATTTTCCAAGTTTCAATTTCTCCACTTCTATAATACATAGTAATGCCGCCAAAAAAAGTTATTAATTTACATTCCCCATATGTCTACTTCATGTTTAGATCATTTAGGGAATGCCATTTTTTTTTGGGGGGGGGGGGGACGTTACAAGGCTTAGAAGTTTAGAAGCAAATCTTGGGGGGCATGGCCTGCGCTTGGTGGAGATGGCCGATTGAGCTCTCTGCTCTCTCCAGACACGCATGAAAACCGACTGAATCCCAGCACACTACGCCGAACTTCACTGTTTGGACCTCACTATGCCAGCCAAGGTGCCCAAGAGGAGGAAATATGCAGCCGGCCCGAAGAAGATCTCAGACCATAGCCGGCACGGCAAGGCGCGCACTCACCTGCCTCTTCCCACTTGTCCGAACCGGCACCACTGCTAGAGGATGTGGAGAATATGCCATCGGCAAAGAGACGCAGCGGATCAACAACCCACGATTACTGTCCTCCGATGGACCCCCGCAGAACCCCTTCCTCCGACCCGGGAGAGGAGTGCTCCACACGTGGCGGCAGCCATCTTCCTAGCCATAACAGGCTGCAATCACCAGCACTGCACACAAGGCTGGATCAGGGAAGACCTACTGATAAATCCCCTTCAGCATGTTTGAAGATATGCCTGTTTCAGAACAGGCAGTCACAGAAATTCCACTTAAAGCCATGCTGCAAGCGTTCAGGTTCTCTCTACACACATCAATGAGGGACATTATGCAACCACTAAAAGCAGCTATCACTGAGGTGGAGGGCAGAGTGGATCATGTAGAGACCAAAATGGGGGAGCTAGTCTCTTCACATAATGAACTTATCGACGCTCATTACAATCTGGAAACTGAGGTCCAAATGCTGCAAACAAAGATGGCCGACCTAGATAGATAGATCGCGTCGCAACAATGTGAAGCTGAGGGGGGTCCCGGAATCAGTTCCACCTGCTGAATAGCTGACATATTTGCAATCCATATTAAGCTTTTTCTGCCTCAATGTACCCCTGAGGACCTCATTATAGATAGAATACATAGAATCGCTAAACCAAAATTCCTGGCAGACTCTGTGCCCAGAGATGTGCTTGCACGAGTACATTTCTTTCATGTCAAGGAGAACCTGCTCCAAGCAGCTAGAAAGCAGGTCCCATTACCTAACCCTTACAGCAACATCACACTATACTCTGACCTTTCAGCGGCAACACTACGCCAACGTAGAGAGTTCCTGCCAATCACCACTGCCCTGAAAGAAAATAATATCTTATACAGATGGGGGTTCCCTACAAGGCTGATCGTCAAACATCATAGCGACTTGCTGGTAGCTAAAAACCTTGCTGAAGGTTCTGCTCTGCTACAGAAGCTACAGATAAAGATAGTCACTGAGTTAAAAAAGAACTCTCCCCCTCTACACATTGCTCAGGAGTGGTGTCGAGTTCTGGACTGATGGAGTTCTTGACGTAGTGCTTTAAACTTCCCTTTTGGCTATGCGCTGGAGGGAACATGTTCTGAGTTCAAGTAAAACTTTTCCCCAATTCTACTGGATGGCGTTTGTGGATCTGGACTCAATCTATCCCTACTATCAGAGTAGTTGGGTTTGGGCCCTGTTCCAACAGGACAAAATCTCGTCTCAACTGCGATATACCATTGAAAAAATGCTTTCACTGTATGCTTTTTGTGTTTGTGTTGTTTTATTTGTTTTGTTTTTTCTTGTTCTCCTAGTTTGCTGGAAACCGGTGATGAATACTGTCAGCCTTGACAATATTTGGGAAGTAGTGGTTGTGGGAGTGGATCCTCTGGAAGCCCTATGGTACTATCTTACCTTTATACGTAAATATGGTAATACACATAACATCTTTGAATGTGAATGGACTTAACAGTCCGTATAAACGGAAACAAATGTGGGGGGAAGCATTGATCCCTAAAAGTGACGTCTTCTGTGCAGTGCAAATGCACGTTCTTTTGAAAGACGCACATCATATTAAACACCGGGGATTTCCGGAGGTATTCCAGTCTCACTATAAATAATACCACTAAGTCTAGAGGGGTCCTAATTGCCATAAGAAACACTGTGCAGTTTAAGCTAATAGACCACAGTAGCGACCCTCAGGGTAGATATGTGATACTAGTATGTTCTATTAATAGTATTACTTACACCATAGCTGCAATTTATGCTCCTAATAGACATCAAATTCGCTTTTGCAAAAAGGTCTTGTCTTGTATAACTAAAGTGAAACAAGGTACGCTCTTACTAGTAGGTGACTTCAACTGCATTATGCACTCACAACTCGACACGACTACTCCATCTAGGTACACAGCAACTAACTCACTGAGTAAATTAATATGGCAAGAAGGCCTCTATGATCCCTGGAGATTACTACATGATTCAGAAAGAGACTATTCCTTCTATTTGACACCCCACAAAATCTATTCCAGGTTTGAAATTATATTTGTAGATAGAAATGTACTTCTCCGCACCTCCAGGGCATCTATAGGTACTATAACATGATCAGACCATGCCCCGGTTACTATTACCATGGAGAAAACATACCGGAACACGCCTCCTTTGGTGTGGAGATGTAATTCCTATCTTTTACACAATCAGACATATAAACAAAACATAGAAAGAGATATCAAAATGTACTTTGAGTTAAACCAGAACTCAGTTGATAATCAGTTCTGCCTATGGAATGCACACAAGGCGGTGATTAGAGGATCTTTCTTGAAATTAAATTGCGTGGTAAAAAAACAAAAGACCCAAAAGTTGCAATCTCTGATCCGCGATATCCAACAGCTTGAATTGCAAAATAAAGCCCATCAAACACAACCCCTTCAATCGCAACTGTCTGACTTACGAATACAACTTAGGGATCATTTACTCGCAGATTATAATATGCACCTATTCTATACTAAAACACGTTACTATTCACAGAATAAAGCTGGGAAATTACTCGCCACTAGACTTAAACATCAAAAGTCACAATCCCGGATCCCATACCTTATAGATCAACACACCAAGACTAAAATATCGCACCCGACCAAAATTTTAGAGCAGTTTAGGCGATACTATGAATCTTTATATAATTTGAAATCAGACCCGCTAACCGTTCAACCCTCTCCTTCTGACATTCAAACTTTCTTGGAGAAAGTACACCTTCTATCCCTCACGGGAACGCAACCAGACGCTTTAAATGAGGCTATTTCATTGACAGAAGTTAATGTAGCGATACGCACCTTGCCATCTGGCAAGTCACCAGGCCCGGATGGCCTTACAGGGGATTATTATAAGGCATTCCAACAATTGCTGGCACCACACCTCCAAACGCTGTACCAGCTAGCAATGAACCATGGTTCATTCCCACAGGAAAATCAGGAAGCCCTTATAGTTACATTGCCCAAACCAGGCAAAGATCCTGACAAGCCCCAAAATTTTAGACCGATATCCCTACTTAATGTGGACCTAAAAATATATGCTAAAATTCTAGCCAACAGAATGGCCCCTATGCTATTGGATCTAATACATGGAGACCAGGTAGGCTTCGTTAAATCCAGACAGGCCTTTGACAACACTAGAAGAGTCCTGAATCTCTTACATTATGCTACGTCTTCTAAGATGCCATTGCTGCTGGTGTCTCTGGACGCCGAGAAGGCGTTTGACCACATTGGCTGGTCGTATGCCTTCTCGGTTTTGGCTCAGTTCGGATTCAAAGACAAAATACGACAGGCTATTAAAGCATTATACACTGCACCATCGGCTAGGGTGCTAACTAATGGCACTTTATCATATAGGTTCAATATCACTAATGGGCCTCGCCAGGGGTGTCCGCTTTCACCTCTGATCTTTGTTTTATGTATTGAGCCGCTGGCATCCCTGTTGAGGAAGGACCCAGAGGTGAAAGGAATAACTATAAATCATCGTGAACACATTGTCTCCTTATACACTGCAGATGTCATTTTGACTTTATCAGACCCTGAAACTTCACTAGCTAACTCCCTGAATTGGATCTATCGGTTTGGGCAAATCTCACTGTACAAACTCAACACTACGAAATCGCAAGTCCTGTCTATAGGCCTCTCACCTTCTTTAACAGAACGCCTCAAACATCAATTTCCATTAGATTGGCAATCTGAAAGCATTAGTTACCTTGGAATGCAGATATTGCCCCAACTCAGTCGATTATACAAAGACAACTACCTTCCTATGTTGTCTAACCTTGGAGAGGAGATGACCTGACTATCTAAATACGAAATCTCCTGGACAGGGCGGGTAGCGGTGTTTAAGATGTTGTTACTACCAAAGCTATTGGACCTATTTCACACGGTACCTATAAAAATCCCAAACAGATTTTTTATGGAACTTCAACGCCTCTTATCCAAATTCATATGGGCAAGCCAGAAGCCCAGAGTAGCATTTTCCCTGTTAACTAAGCACAAACTAAGCGGGGGCTTGGAAGTTCCTAACATTAAAGCTTACTACATTGCCACGCAAGTTGATGTAGTGGCAAAATGGAGAGGGGGAGAAACCACAAACTGGTCAGACATAGAGGATAGCCTAGCCTCCCCTACAACGCTAAATGCCCTCACGTTTGAGAACATAGACAAATCTTCCTTGTTGACATGTCTTTCTCCGTTAATCCTGAATACACTGAGGTGTTGGAGTGAGTTCCAACACAGGGTAATTGGAGAAACCCGACTCTCATGGGACGCGGTACCACTAGAATACCTAAACATACATATTAGTGATCTAGACATCACTGACTGGTATAGTAATGTCATATCGGATGTGTCTCAGCTTTATGATGCAGACACTCTGCACACCTTTGAGTACCTATCGAACAAATACTCCATACCTCAAACCGACTTTTTTAAATATCTGCGCATAAGACATTTTCTCACCACATGTCATAAATGTATACCTATTAGCAGTACACAAGTCTTGTCTACTATTAAACTCAAATCTAAGATTATGAGATACGCCTACGGCCTGATTGATTCCCAATTTTCCTTTCACAAGTCACAACCATTTGAACATTGAGAGACAGAATTAGGATGCACTTTTGAATCTGAACAGTAGACGGCTGCTCTTAAATTGGTCCACTTGGCTTGTAAATGTAGCACACACTATGAAGCAGCTATAAAAACCTTTCTAAGGTGTTATATGACACCTGACAGACTTCATAGGCTATATACCACGACCTCTCCTCTATGCTGGAGGGACTGTGGCCAACGAGGCTCCCTATTACACATCTTGTGGGCTTGTCCGAAACTCCAGAATTACTGAAAAGAAGTCTTTCAGGTTCTGTCTTCCATTGTGGGGGTAAAGATTCATAATCAGGCACATGTGGCACTATTGTACCTAAATTTAGAAACGTTGCCCTGGAACAGTAGAATCCTAGCCTGCAAAATTTTGGTGATTGCCAAACTAGTAGTCACCAGACACTGGAAAGAGCCACTTGCTCCTCCAATGATGGAGGTAATCTCCACAATAAACACCACCTGGCAATACGAAAGGGCCCTATCTCCATCCATATTGTCAACTAGGGCTGCACGATATGAGAATTTTGTGCGATTGCGATTAGGGCCCTAAAAATTGCGATAACGATATGCGATGCGATATTTTAAGGGAATTGTGCTAGAGGTCTATCTGCTTGGACTTTCAAGGTAAAAGCGCACACAGATGACTGATAATGTGAAATGTAGTTATGCTGAACTCAAGAACTGAAATGCACAGTGTTTTTTAAAATAAAAAACATATTTGCATTACTGCAAAAGTACAAAATACAAAACTTGTCATTTTCTTAATATCCCTGCACAGAACAGATAAATAAAATAGATAGAAGAACATGTGTTCATTAAAAAACCGACTTTCCACCAGCCCCTCCTCCCTCCCCGCACTGTAACTGATGTATCGCCGGGCGCGCTGTGCAGCATAGCCGCCGGAGATACAGTGTCAGTGTCACGTAGAAAGTCAACCATCGCTTTATAAGACGCACTGCCATTCCCCCCCCCCCTACTTTTGGGGGGGAAAAAGTGTGTCTTATAAAGCGAAAAATACGGTAATATAATTGCAGCATTTTTGGGTCAGCAAATTGCGATTGCGATATGGCGATTAATTGCGATTGCGATTGCTTTCGCGATATATTGTGCAGGCCTATTGTCAACTAAATATTTCAGATCTGTATGGCATTAGTGGTCGGACAGTCTGTTTAGCTCACAAAACTAGCAAGATTTCACAACAGCCGTTGTGTATGGTCCCTGTTAGATGGGACTTTTTTGAACAAGAAGCTTCCAGTTATAGAATTGATCTTAACTCTCAACCCTCACTGCTTTACTTTAGTTGTTGTCGTTTAGTTATTTTGATGTTATCATTGAGTAACTTTTCTACATTACTATTATAATGCATCATCTTTGCATCAATGCAATATGTAATCTGACTACAATGATCCAATGCCAGGGTCTTTATGCCTCTTGCTTGGGAGCTGAGCTTTCGAGGATGTCAGTTCGATCACACCTCAGTGATCGTAGACACCAACAACGGACTCCAGGTTGGCAGCATCCAGGCGGATGCCCTGGAGTTCACGCACAAATTATCAGCGGAGAGATCATGCATTGTATAAATGCCTAATCATTGGTGTATAAGGTGAAATCTTGTTATTGTGCGGCTGTGTCCGCGAACCTGTTCAATTTTCATGAAAACTAATAAGAAAACTATTGGAATTAGAAGCAAATCTTGAAAATTTTCAGAAGGTTTCAAAAACCCACTTTTTAGGGACCAGTTCAGGTCTGAAGTCACTTTGTGAGGCTTACATAATAGAAACCACCCAAACCCCTCAGGGTATTCAAAACTGATTTTACAAACGTCATTAACCCTTTAGGTGTTTCACAAGAGTTATTGGCAAATTTTCAATTTTAATAAATTTTTTCCAGTAACTAAGCAAACAAAACCCAATATTTACTGCCCTGATTCTGTAGTTTGCAGAAACACCCCATACGTGGTGGTAAACTGCTGCATGGCCAAACAGCAGGGCATAGAAAGAAAAGAGCGCCGTGTGGTTTTTGGAAGGCAGATTTTGCTGGACTGGTTTTTAGACACACCCCCTGGTGTGATTGGCACTGCCTCGAGTAGAAACTCCAAAAAAGTGACCCCATTTTGGAAACTAGGGGATAAGGTGGCAGTTTTGTTGGTACTATTTTAGGGTAAATATGATTTTTGGTTGTTCTATATTACACTTTTGAGGCAAGGTAACAAAAAAAAAAATAGAAATTTTGAAATATCATCTCCGTTTGCCAATAACTCTTGTGGAACACCTAAAGAGTTAACAAAGTTTGTAAAATCAGTTTTGAATACCTTGAGGGGTGTAGTTTCTTAGATGGAGTCACTTTTTTGGAGTTTCTACTGTAGGCGTGCATCAGGGGGGCTTCAAATAGGACATGGTGCCAAAAAACCAGTCCAGCAAAATCTGCCTTACAAAAACCATATGGCGTTCCCTTCCTTCTGCACCCTGCCGTTTGGCCATGCAGCAGTTTACGACCACATATGGGGTGTTTCTGCAAAGTACAGAATCAGGGCAATAAATATTGAGTTTTGTTTGGCTGTTAACCCTTGTTTTGTTACTGATAAAAATGGATTAAAATGAAAAATTTGCAAAAAAATAGCTGTTTTGGTATCGTTTTTATTTTTGGTTATTTACATTGTCGATCTGACAGGTTAGATCGTGTGCCATTTCTGTAGGGCAGCTTGTTACGGACGCGACAATACTAAATATGACTACTTTTTGGGGGGTTTTGTTTCAGTTTTACATAATAAAGCATTTTTGAAAAAAAATATTTTTTAGTGTCTCCACAATCTGAAAGCCATAGTTTTATTTTTATTTTTTGGGCGACTGTCTTATGTAGGGGCTCATTTTTTGCGGGATGAGATGTCGGTTCGATTGGCACTGTCTTGGGGTGCATATGTCATTTTGGTCGCTTGTTGTTACACTTTTTGTGATGTAAGGTGACAAAAATGGATTTTGATACCGTATTTATATTATTATTTTTGCTATGTTCACCTGAGGGGTTAGGTCATGTGTTATTTTCATAGAGAAAGTTTTACACAATAATATCATTTTTGAAACAAAAAAGAAAATCATGTTTTAATGTCTCCATAATCTGAGAGCCATATTTTTTAATTTTTCTGGGCGATTGGCACTATATTGGGAGGCATATAACTTTTTGATAGCTTGCTATTACACTTTTTGTGATGCGAGGTGACAAAAATGTTTTTTGGCACTTTTTATTTAATTTTTTTTACAGTATTTACCTGAGGGGTTAGATCATGTGATATTATTATAAAGCAGGTTTTTACAGACACAGCGATACATAATATGTATACTTTTTTTTATTTATTTTAACTTTACTTTAACACAAATACAGCATTTTAGAAAAAAAATAATAAAATCATGTTTTAGTGTCTCCAAAGTCTAAGAGCCATATTTTTTTATTTTTGGATGCGATTGTGCTATGTAGGGGCTCATTTTTTGCGGGATGAGATGGCGGTTTGATTGGTACTATTTTGGGAGGCATACACCTTTTTAATCGGTTGGTATTACACTTATTGTGATGTAAGGTGTGTGACACAGTGAGAGGTTTTGTGGTAAAAAAACAGGTATTTTCCTCTCAGCCTGTGCTGCTGGGTTGATTGCAGCCAGGTGAGGGCAAATACTGGACCGGATTTTAGGTGCCGGTCCGGGTTTTTTGGGTGATTACCTAGCTGCACTTAAGACAGCTAGCTTCATGCAAGTGGGTCTCTCTCTGTGTTTGGGATCTGAGCCCTGTGCTGGGCTGAAAAGCTGAGACCTGTGTGTCAGAAGAGCAGGCCATTTAAAGACGGTCAGTGGACTTTTTGTGTTGCTGAGCATTCAGCCAGGTGTGAACTAACACCTAGGATTTGAGGTGATTTAACCTGGAAACTGCTGGTGTTCCGTGGAGCTCTCAGGGCTGGAAGCAAGAGCTTGCAAAGAGGTGTGCAGTCTGCCTGGAAGCCTGAGGTTGGACTTTCCTGCGGCTGGGCTGACAGCCGGGTGTGAACACGCACCTAAACCACACAGGTGAATTTGATTCAGTCTTGGACTTTTGTTTTGCCTCAAGTTTTTGCTGTGTGTGAAGTAACACTAAGTGACTGTTTTGAGTTTTGTTTGTGCAAGTGTGAAATAAAACACTGTTTGCTGCACTACCTGGACTCTCTTTGCCTCTATACTGCACCCGCACCGCTGTCTACCAGGGCAACCCCCCCGCAGGTGACAAAAAATTGCTTTTTTTTTTTACACCATTTTTTTTACATCATCCGTTTTTTACGGACGCACTGATACCTAATATGTGTAGTGTATTTATTTTTTTATTCATTGATAAATGTGTGTTTTTATTTTTACTTGGTTTTTTAAGATCTAGTGGGTCAGATGTCTGTATAATACAGTACACTATATAGTGTACTGTATTGTATTTTTTATCTACTTTAGCAGAAGTCTGATCAGAGTTACCATTACCATGGCAAGCAGGACGCCTGTGAAGGCGTCATGTTGCCATGGTAACCATCATCCACTGCCAGAACAGAGCAGCGGGTGATGGAGAGTGAGGGGGCCCCCCTCCCTCTGTGATCCCATCAAGAATCGGGGGCTGCAAGGGCACAGCAGCCCCCGATGGGAGTGGGAGCTCCCTCCCTGTTAACCCCTTCCATACAGCAGCGGTGATCGGAAATACACAGGACGTACCGGTACTTTCTGTGTTCTTAAGTACCAGCTCAAAGAAAGTCAAGAGGGTGGCAGCTCTCACCTGCTGAAGCTTGTAATCATCCCACAGATGAGCACGGACGGTGCACCTGATAACAGCTGAACATGTAGAAAGAGGAAAAATCCAGCTCCAGTAGTAGGTGAGGTAAAAATAATTTCCGTCTTTATTTCA
>JAKVIS010001453.1:0-34173 GCA_033119425.1 Bufotes viridis
TCCACAGATCCCCCATAACAGTGCGTCATCCACAGATCCCCCATAACAGTGACATCCATTTCCACCTCGGCTTATACTCGAGTCACTACTTTTCCCAGTTTTTTTTTGGGTAAAATTATTTTTTTCTTATTGTCACCCTCTAAAACCTAGGTGCGTCTTATGGGCCGGTGTGTCTAATAGGGCAAAAAATACAGTACTTGCTCCAGCCGACCTCCTCTGCCCTTTGCGAACGCCGCGCGCTGTGACATCATGCGGAGGCACTTGGGTGAGTTCCCACACTTTTTTTCCCAGGACTTGACCCCTGGGTGGCACCATCTGTGGAATTGGTGCATAGTAGGCGGTGTCATGTGTAAAACCATGTGGACAACCAGTAAAGAGAAAGCTATGGTTGTGGATAATGAGTGCCAGTGCTATATGTGCATAGTTGCCAACTCGTCTTAATTTGCCAGGACTGTCAATGATTATAAGAGATCTGGCAAATTCACCCTGTCCCGGGCCAAAAATGGGTGGGGCTAATGCAAACCCCACCCACAAGTGGTTGTTTCTGGTTGTGTTCAGGGGCAGGGCTTGTATGCCCCCATTTTACCAACTGAATTGTCAGTGAGGGCTCATGCAAACGAACATATTTTATTTCCGTGTCCGTTTTTTTTTGCGGACCGTATGCATATTCATTCCAATGGGTCCGCACAAAAAAACAGAAGGTACTCCGTTGCATTACGTTTCCATATGTCCGTTATGCAAAAAAATAGAACATGACCTATTATTGTCTGCATTACAGACAAGGATAGGACCAGCTGTTCCGTTCCATAAAATACGTATTTTTTGCGAAGTCATTTCTTGCGCACAGTAAAATACATGAACATGAGTGTGCATGAGCCCTAAGTATGTATGTGTGAAAACTATGGGGAAGATTTATCAAACTGTGTAAAGTAGAACTGGCTTAGTTGCCCATAGCAACCAGATTCCACCTCTCATTTTCCAAAGCTGTGAAAAATTAAAGTTGGAATCTGATTGGTTGCTATGGGCAACTAAGCCAGTTCCACTTTACACCAGTTTGAAAACTCTTCCCCTATATTTCTATATAGTGATTATTACTGCTGTTATTACTGCTCCACCCATTATTCAAGGATTTTTTCTGTAAACTAAGCAGCAGATTTATGATGAAAGAATACTGTGTTGCCCATAGCAACCAATCATAGGGCAGCTTACATTTTTCAAGGGCAGAATATGAAATGAAATCTGTACTGTGGTTGGTTGCTATGGGCAACAACGGCACTTTGATAAATCTCCCAATCACTACCATAATGATCTACTGTCTTTTATGTCAGGTTCTATAATGTCCAGATAGTTCTGTCAGAATCCATGACTTCTGCTGTTGTGATTCTTCTTTGTGTACCAACCTAACTTTAGCAAAGCAAAGTTCTATCAAATTCAGTGTATGGCTGTGCTGGTCCAAGGGCACGATGAGACAAGATTATATAGTACCCAAACACACATGGGGCACTTTTCCATACACGAGGTATTCGGGGGACAATTCCACCAAAACAACCCCATTCCGATAAATGGAACTGATTTTCAGTCACAGAAAGTTTCTGCAACAAAACCTGCCATGTGTGAAGGCCCTCTTAGGCTACATTTACAAAAAACAGATTTGCCACAGTTTCTGCTATGGTTTTTCACTTTGGATGCTGCGGACCCCCTTGTGGTTTAGCCCCATTAAATTAGCTTAACTGCGAACATATATCCGCTGTGGTTTCCAGCGCCATCTGTCACTGCACTAAGAGGGGACAATATGAGGTGGATATCACGAGGCCACCGATGGAATTTTTTCAGCGTTAATCCACGTAGAAAAAACACACGTAATCCATAACGTGTGCAGGTGCCCTTATAGTATTAGACCCAAAAAAGAATTCAGGACTGAACTGATTATGCACCATTTTACAGCGGTACTTTCTGTTGCTGTGTGACTGCCCTCATAATGCACTGCTGTATGGCAAAGCAGGTTGGCAGGCAGTTATTTGTCACATCAGGTATGCTGGTGTGCTGCTCAGATATACTGTATGATTTGTTTCACTGTTTTGTTTTATAGTATGTCTTTATTATACTTGAATATAGTGACTGCCTAATGTTCTTCATAAAATATAGGGTCTATACATGCACAGTGTAGATAGTAAAAGTGTCCGTTATGTGTCACCAGTTGTTATGCAGCTGAAAATGGTGATATCAATAAAATATGTAGCATGTATAGTAGGCCTTTCTTGCAAACGCTCCAGTTATTGCAGCACATAATGGCATTTTGTATGTTTTGCATAATTTCATACTCAAATGTAATGAGTATCCCTTAAAAAGTAGTAAAATGAAACTAGGCGAGTAAGAGTACGACCACACGATGCCGTCATGTTGCACTGATGCTGTTGCGAGACGGCCTTGCTGTGGTTGAGTACCACGTGGCTTTATGGGACGCAGTGGGCACTAATTAAAATGAAGACTGCACTGTTTAGTCAGTTTGCATTGTTAACGGCTATGCAATATTGAAGGTGCTGCAAGGCCATTAACAATGCAGACCAACTAAGCAGTTTGGTCTTCATTAGCTTAAGTACTGCCAGCTGTGAACTGTACAGTCAAGCGGTACTCAACCGAGGCACAGCTGTGTCGCAACCGCTATGCAACAACGCCATGTGGCACCATGGGCGAAGCTATAGGGGGTGCAGAGGTAGCAGTCGCTACCGGGCCCAGGAACCTGAGGGGGCCCAATAAGAATACACACAAAGCACTGAGGGAAGGGGGCCCAAGCTGAACTCTTGCACCAGGGCCCATGAGCTGTTGGCTACGCTCCTGTGTGGCACCATACTCAACTGAGGCACAGCTGTGTCGCAACCACACCATGTGATACCCAACTGAGTCAAGCAGTACTCAACTGAGGCACAGCTGTGTTGCAACTGTTATGCAACAACGCCATGTGGCACCGTACTCAACTGAGGCACAGCTGTGTCGCAACCACACCATGTGATACCCAACTGCAACCGCGCCATGTGGTACTCAACTGAGGCACAGCTGTGTCGCAACAGCGCTATGTGGTACTAAACAGAGGCACAGCTGTGTCACAGCCATGCCATGTTATACTTAACTGATGTGCAGCTCTGTAGCAACCGTGCCATGTGATACACAACTGAGGCGCAGCTGTGTCGCAACTGCGTCATGTGGTACTCATCAGAGGCACAGCTGTGTCGCAACTGCACCATGTGATACTCAACTGAGGCGCAGCTGTGTCGCAACTGCGTCATGTGGTACTCAACAGAGGCAAATCTGTGTCGCAGCCATGACATGTGGTACTCATCAGAGGCACATCTGTGTCGCAGCCATGACATGTGGTACTCAACTGAGGCGCAACCATGACACATCTGTGCCACGTTTTTGGAACCTAAGACAGTAGGTCAAAACCATTGAGATATCACTGCAATCTTAATCAGTGATTAAACATTTTGGTATATTTCACTTGAAAAGCTGGTAGTTATGGTTTTTCTTGAGAAAAAGGTACAAAAAAGTCTGTTTTTCAGAAAAGCTCTCGGCCTGCAGTGTTTCCAGTCCTGTACTGAGTCATATTAACTTATCCTATATGGGCACAAGAACTTTGAATAAAATTAGTGTAAAGACACTTCAAAGACTTGCTTACTGGTGAAATAAGGGGTGGCTAGTCATGTTGTCAGCAACTGCATGGTTAAATTTGGCCAAATAGGGTTAATTAGCTAATCAGGCCAGCGTCCCACAGCAGAATCCCTTAATCACATTGGGGATGTGAAATTTCATCCGTGCAGACGCGGCTTTGTGTGTAAATCTGCAGGAGCAGTTCTGGCTTTTCCGGGGTCAGATTCTCAAGAGCTCCATTAAATAGAGCCTTTGTTTTTCATGCTGAGTGATACGATCATGAGGAACCGGAGACTGTTGGATTGGTCCTGGGGAGGGGCCGAAATGGGAGGGAGCACAAAGGACGCCATATTTAACCGTTGAAATCCTCAGTTTATCTGGAATAGCTGGTTCTATACATTAGAACTGCAGAGATATTTTTTCAGCTTTTTTTTATTGCACTTGACTGGCACTTGTATGTGGTTGAAACCGATTTTCTTGCTTATAACTGGGAAAGGTAGAGATGGGCGTTATATTATTGCTGACTGATCCAGTTGGGTTACCAGCTTATATGACCCACAGACATACAGATGCAGTACTTCCATCATACATTCGTCCAGTCATACAGTCAACTACCTGTGGAGTTCAGTGGCAATAACCTGGCTGAAATGAAATATTTGATGTTAAAGGTGTTTTATTAGTTTTTAATAAATATTTCTGCTAAGCTGGCTATTCTAGCCAAACGTAGTAAGTAACTATACTGACTTCCTACTGTAGCTATATGTGATAACACTGTATTTAGAGGAGGTTTCCCTCTTAGTATTCTACTGTGTATGAACAGAGAATTCATACTAAGATTATGTACTCTGGCCACTTAGGGTACCTATTAGACTGTCCACCGTTCGGGCAGGATGAGCGCCGTTCCATGTGCTTATCGTTTGGCGCTTCTATTACACAAGCCAATGAATAGTGATTGCTATTGCAATCGTTCTTCCCCTATTCAGTACTAATGACATTCTGCAGCATAGCCCTGATTACACAGGGGGATATGCTGCCGATCATCGTGCATATTTCATTCTGAATGAAAGATGCAAATCAGCTGACAAACAAAAGTTTGCTCATTTATTGACTGATTTTACTGGGCAAATCATCTGGTCTAATAGGGGCTTTAGGCTATGTTCATATTGCAGTTATGGATTTCTGTTTTTCTGCTCTATCCTAGGAGCAGAACATAAAAAATAATGGAAGAGCCAGATACAGCATGTAACTGAAATCAAGGGGTTTTCATCACAGAGCCCTCCATTTTACCAGACAAAATGACGCAGCATGCTGCTCTATTTTGTATGGCTCTTTTGACGGCATCTGTATTGGAGGCTCCTAATGGAACCTCCAGCGCAGATATGCATAAAGCCTACCTTCAAAGTCCTACAGTGTTTGCACCAAAGTGACTACTGGATGCTTAAAGGCATTCTCTGGCAATGATTTAAAATGGCTGCCAGCATCTGGTCCTAAATTGTGAGCAGGACTTGTTGCCTCCACGTGCAGAGCAGGGGGTGAGGGAGCAGGGCCCTCACAATACTCTACAATCAAGCACTTGTCTATAGTAAATATTGGTAAGTTTTCCTATCAGGCTGCTCAGCCATGATGGCATATCATAGGCAGGATCACCATCTGTTGTAGAGCGGTGTAGTAAGGCTTCACCCCCACACCCCTCTAGGCAACTCTGCAAGTGGTTGCAATCAGTCCTGCTCACATACTAGGATAGGTTGCTGGCAACCATTTTAAATCATTACCAGAGAAGCCCTTTAATGTAAATGTTATTAGAATGCTATGATGTTTTATGAATATTGAACTACTGTATCATCTTAAGGATCACATTAAGGCATGAATGAACAGAAAATATAAGATTCAATATCAAATATTTAAAGAGCCAGGGTCTATGAACATTAAATGACTAAAGAAAGTCGGCATAAAAAATAGGCCCTTGCACATTGGCCTGGGATTTTTTAAGCCCTCTATAAATGCTCCCATTTATATAGAGTTGAAATACACATATCATTAGATATGGTAAAGGAGCTTTTTTCATAAAGCTAATCTGGTATCCTACCAGATATCTTATAGAGCATGAAGCAATGTATAACATAGCTCCTGCCTTTTTAGAAAATTTGTAAAGTTTTTATCCACTTCTGTGACCCATCTACTATCACGTGTATTTAACTGCTTCCAGCCCCGTAATAAACAAATTTTGAAGACACCATTAGGCCCTGAATCTCATTTTTGTTGTCAAAGGCACTGAGAGAAGAGGAAGTTCCGTGCCTGACGTCAAGTCGCTTCAGGTTCCTATGATAAGAGAAAAAATAAAAATCAAATGTATGTAAACCATTACATTGAAATATTCCAGAAAAACTTAACTTTTTATTTTTATATATTTATCTTGTATATGTTTATGCACAATTAAAAGGAATGACATGTCAGAAAAACTGGGTAAGATAGTATGATATTTACATAAATAAGATAGATACAGTTACACATAATGCAAAAGGAACGACAAACATTTAAAACAGAACTTAAGCTGAATAAAGACCGATGGGGGAAGGGACAAAATGTTGTTATACACTAGGGTTAATCTGGGCATAGGACAAAGCATCAAATAACTTAACCCCAAATGGGCTCATGGATTTCTGTCCCTCTTCATTTCAAAAACCCAAAATTGAAACAAAAATGATTAAAACAAATTCTGCCGAGACATTATTTGGTATAAAAGCACCTGTCTCGCCACACCTGTCAAAAACAAAAATATATATTTCGATATATATTTTTATATTTACATATTGCCTTTACTGTTTCCATTTTTTTCATCCTGATAAACATACTTCATAGTATCCTGTTAGGAGAAATGTCAGTAAATAGTGTTGCTTTAAGGGAAAACAAAATGGCTGCCATCACATGTATGGCTATAAATGTAGGGGAGGGAAATTTAGAGTTAACTGCCCTGTGTACTATCTCCTAAATCTACTGAACTCACTTTATTTTTTTGTCAAGATTATTTTTTTTACAATGCTTTACTGAAATTAGGTAGCTAAATGGGCTTGTAAAAATGCTAACACCTGGAAATGCTAGACATCTACAAGAATATTTCATTTCTAGGTCTACAGCTATCACTGACATTTTAAGACATTATAAAAATATGTAAACTTCCACACGAGATTCCTGATTAAAAACAGGAATATATTTCATATCTGTAACTGATTTGTTACTTATGACAAGTAGAAAGCTGTTACATCCATTCTACAGTAGAGGGACTGTGAAGTCCAAGTTCATCTATTTAAGGCAATTATTTGATCGAGCTTAATTTTTTATTTTGTTCGGACTTGCTTTTCTGTACTTCCTCTAGGTCATGGTGACATAACTACCCCTAAAGATTTTTGTAGGAAGTGGACAGCCTAGGTATTATCCATTCTAGATGTTGTAAAAAAATATCAGTACTATGTTTTTTAACAAACATAGTTCTGTTCATTCAGAATGCATACCATTAGCAATACCATGTAGGCAAAATAATAAAAAAATGCCGTATTGTGTAAGACATTTTCTGAGCATTGCACAGTACTGTGGATGAATATGCAAGCCAAATGTTGGCCATCTTGAGGCATCCAACACTAACTCCAATTGGAGCCAATTGTCACCTTATTGCGCTGACCACTGCACAATGAGTGGATTACTTTTCCATGAATTATCTCCTGCCTTCACTTGCTCTAGTTCTTCAGGAATATTATGATGCAGCTATGTTTGCTCGCCATCTAAGCAGATGGGATTAGGAGAGATACAAGAACTGTATCAGATTTTCCATCATAAACTAATATTCATTTTAGTATGTCGTTGACAAGTGGCTTGGAGAAACTAGGAATCAGTTTATTCCCAAGATGTTAAGTTGATTAGTGATGTATGGACTATCCCTTCTTTCAAACTGGTTAGCAGCCCGGGTCAACTGGATGAGAAAGTCAAGCTGCTTTTAGGCAGTTTTTTGTTGCAGCCATTGGCCCTGCATAGTCAATTCTGCCAGTCAAACTGGCACCTAGAATAAAGCTACTATAAAGTCAGATGTTGCAGCTTCCTCCTCTAATATGGGAGACACTAGTTCATAATCAGTGTATAATCTTTATTCCCTTCCCCCATCCCTGCATTGCCATGCTATTCTAGCCCACCATTTTTACACTGGAGTTTTGTTTTTACTTAAGAGAATAGGCCCATTTTTCCCTGGTCACCGTCTTTCTCAGTGGCCCGTAGAAACCAGTTACAGTTTCCTGGTGCTCATGGAATCCGGATTCTACCTGGGATTTGAGCTGTGAGAGGACCCCATCGGAGTATGGTTCTCTCCGAAAGATGTCCCTCCTTTGCCTGTTTCTCAGTAATTCTCATGGTCTTGACAGGGTGGTGTAGACAGGCTGTTCCCAATGTGTTGGGCTATGTGAAGGAGCCACAGTAGGTGGATCAGAAATTGCAGTATAAAGAGGACGCTGTGGAGGGCCCATGTAGGAGAACGCCGAGTACAGCCCAGATGCCTGACTAGAATGGCTGTAATAAGAACTTGTTGGTTGGTGGTCTGAATAGTCGAACTGTGGTCTTGAGATGGAAGGGAAGGCTGAACCGTAGTGTGGCAGCCCCAGTGAGGTGTAGGTCAGCTGTGATGTGGACGGTTGTTCTGTATAGTGGCTGGTACTTGAGTTTTCCGTCTTCACCTGAGCTTTTGAGTCTGCCACATTGGGAGCATGTTGCTTTGCCAGGGCCCAAGCAGAGGGGCCAGCAGCTAAAGCTCCACTGAGACCATAGCTGGATGTGTAACCCCCAATATGACTGGGGTGTGCTGCATGACCATTAGGTGGAAGATACTGGTCAAACTCATTGACATCAAATGGCTCCATATTGGACATAACATCATGGCTTATTTCCCCAATATCAACGTTGCCAAAATCAATGTGTGGTTTCCCTCCATCTGCAAGAGAGCGAGATCCATCTCTCTTTCCATCAGACTTTCCACCTTGAAGTTCAGTTTTGGGTGTTGTTGGTGGGGTGGGAGGACCATGACTTTGTCCTAAAAGAAGTATGGATGCAAATTGTTAGAAAATGTAAAATAAGCCATAATAGTAAAAAAAAATGACCTTACTTCTATATGTCCTCCATTTAGAATTTTTGATGTTGACACAAATACTGGTGAACATGGGGAAAAATACTTTTATACTATGCATATATCATCATAACTGCTTAATTGCTAAATTGATATAATGTGTTATATTAATTATTTCTGTACACATATGCACTACATACCATAACTAATATGTCTGTGCTTGACATAAGTGGAAAGTCAAGTTACAAGACAGTGACTTATCCCTTGTCAAAGAATGGATTATAGATTATTGTATTTTTTTATTTCATCTCTGTGGAGTTTGATGGAAGATTTTTACGTAATAACTTTAACACTGATTTATATTACCTGTGGAATGTTCTGAGTTCCCATCAGACATAGGAGAGCCATGTCTATGGTCCAGATGTGAGTTTTTGTAGTGGGCCTGTATGGATGCAGCACCTCCTTCATTTTCAGAGGAACCATCTCCCTCTCCAGTGGTGGGCTTCCCATTTTTTCTTCTACGAGGCTGATATTTATAATCTGGGTGGTCCTTCTTATGCTGCATCCGCAGTCTCTCAGCTTCTTCGATGAAAGGTCTTTTATCATTTTCATTCAATAATCTGTAAAATGAAACCAAACAAAATTTAAAACTTTTTTTTCCCCAAGATTTTTTTTTGCCAATAAAGGGTATGAAAGCACTGAAAGGATGGAATCACAGACACAGTTTTTGGTGCAATTTTTTAAGCCAAATTTAGAAGTGGATTTGGCACAAAAAAGAAGTACAGTACATGTCCTTTATACTTCCTATTCCTTCTGAAATCACTCCACGCTTTGCCTTAAGAAAAATTGCCACAACAACTGCATTTGTGATTCCATCCTTACGGTATCACTTTATCAACAAACCTTCTGGACCGAATAAAAAATGAATAGAATTGCATAATTATACATAGCAGGGATTAGCAACCTTCAGCACTCCAGCTGTTGTAAAACTACAACTCCCAGCATGCACATTTTTTTTGGCTGTTCTTGTAACTCCCATAGAATCAAAAGGAGGATTCTGGGAATTGTAGTTTCTGAACAGCTGGAGTGCTGGAGGTTGCTGATCCTTGATATATAGGCTTTGAAGTGATTGGTTTGGTTTGCTTTAACAACAGTCAGGCAAACCCTATAAATAATAAGTAAGAATGAACCAATTTAGAGGTGTTATTGATAAAGGCAAAATATGCAAAATAGCAATAAAAATTAATAGAACAATATAATAGAACAACTTGCAAGATAACAGGCTGGACTGGATGGAAAGATGTCTTTTTCAGCCTTATAAACTATGTTACTATGTTATATTTTAGAAAGCAGAGGAAATATTGTATATATGTGATTCTGAAAACTTGCATTGTGCCCCTTGGGCCTTTGCTAGAATTCTTACCTCCAAAGCTTGCCAAGTGTTTTGCTCAGCTCTGCATTATGTAGGTGTGGATACTGATCAGCCAACTTACGGCGAGCAGCTTGTGCCCATACCATGAAAGCATTCATGGGTCGTTTCACATGTGGTTTAGACTTATTGCCACCATTGACCCTCACTGGCATAGGAACTAATGTCCAGTCATAACCACTCAAGACTTGGGAGACAGCTTCACGAATGCAGACAGGAAACCTTTCATCCTCTGAATCATGCTCTTTCTTCACCTTTCCATCTTCATCTTCATCTGGACCAGAATGGCCATGAGATGCAAGAGGCTCAGGTGTTAGAGAAGGATCTTCAGACCCAACTGGGCTCATCTCAACTTCTGACAGGCTCTGATCGTCACTCATGGTGTGTCTTTTGCCCGGAAACTGGAACAGTTAATACTATTATTACAACATTTGCCCTGAAGATAGCAAATAAAAATATAAAATGCTATCCAAATAAAAGAAAAAAAAAAAAGACTGCAAGTATTGAAGTAAAAAATGTTTCAACTGAGTGCTTACATAACAGGATAAAAGTCACACATGCCAAGTTTCCATCTACTGTGTGTACAAAATATCACAGTACAATCTATACTTAAGCCTATGTAAAGTTGAGGACCTTTGTGGTCATCTACAGTTTCAATTTTGCACGCGTTCGAATACTTTAAGCTTAGCTTTAAAACATGTAAGTAAAGTAAATGATCTCTCTGATAATCTTATTAGGTGGTCACACTTCCTGTAGTCATTTGTAAGAACTTACCCTGGAATTCTGCAATCAGGTTTTTTTCCAAAAGAATGGATCAGTCTGTTTGTAATTTTGGAAGCTTCCCAGTGGACAACTGAAAAGTAGCATAAGCATTGTCAATACCTAGTATATATACTGTGTGAAGGCTACCAGCTATAATCTTCACACAACATGTAATTAGTAACCACATGAAAACAGATCCATGCTGAGTTAACAAGCAGCATACAAATCCTTCCTGAAGTCTTTCTAAGCAGGGCAAAAGGGTTTAACGAAATCTCCACAAATTGTACATTTGTTTTATAATAACTGAACTGGGTAGCAACTATAGTCCTAATACTTTTTTGCCATTTTTTTCTGGGAAATAATCACTCTTAGTTTGCTATTGCTTTTGATACCGAGTCATTTTTCATTACATAATAAATTAACCACATCGGTTAAAATACAAGAAAAAACTAATACTGCAGAAGGAGCATAACATGTAAGGATATATCCAAAATTCAAAAAATGCAACTATCACATTGTGTTTCTTGTCCTATTCAAGCTCAACATAATGTGTGCATAAATGTAAGGTTCTAAAGGGTCATAATACTGCGACAGAATGAAAGCATATGAAAAGTGACACTATTTTATTGCAATTTATGCTAAAATACAGGGTGTAGGAAACATTGGAATTCTATATATAGATCTTGATGGAAAAACAGCATATTTAAATGATAATACTATTAGCTAGTATTCATTGAAATGTTGCTGCAGTTATTTACTTCGGCATACATCCTGGGTATTGTGAGTAACAGCGAAATCCGTGACTATAAAATAGATCAAAGTTCTAAATAACTAACCTCTAACCAATTATTTTTGTCCAGATATTGAAACTTTTACAGATCTATACAGAGATTGCCTCATGCAAAATAGTTTCTTGACCAGTTAAACAGTGTCTTCTTCTGACCTTGGGCTATCCCCGCTACACTTATACGTTGTACTTACAGAAATGTCATCAAATTTTTTAAATTACATCGACATTTATTAACCATTAATTATATTGTATTCATGTCCATCAAAATTATATTGCAAAATGCAACAGATTATCATACTACTAATAAAATTGTTCATTTTAGGAAAAAAAAACAATCACAGCCTGATTACTTTTGGCCATGAGATTTAATTGCTAATTACAACAGCCAGGTCCAATACCAATCAAATCATATCCAAATAATGACACATTTGTTTTAAGCCATTCACCAAGAGTTAGAAATGTATACAGTGTAGTAAATACAGTAGGTTATACATTCAGGTATGTGATGTAAATTCTGCAAATCGGAACATCAGGTTACTCCTGTTTGTTCAGGCTACTGTGCTGACAGCAAATCAGTGCAAGCATCTGCGTGACTTTGACGGTGGATTTTGTTCTAAATAAACATTTTAATACTCATTTTTATCCCAGGTAATTTATTTTTTCTACAGTGAGAAAGGTAAATAAATAAAAATTTCGAAAAAAACACCAACCAATAATGAACCAATCCACAGCTAAATTACGGATTAACTAATTTATGTGACTAGCAACAATGTGAGATGTTCATATGTCCAGAAGAGATATAAACTATTACATATAAAGGGAGCTAGGACCATAAAATAAAAGCTAGATATAGGTCTTTTAATAGAGAATGCTTCTGCTTTGTCAAAATATTAAAATAGTATTTACAGCCAAAATTCCAATTCCAAGACAAAACCTTTCAAATATATTTCTTTCATAAGGACGTTGAGTTTTATATTAATTACTTCTTCCAAAATGATACATACTGTCCATGTTTCCAAAGGAAAGAAAAAGTATGTAAGCTATTCTACCTTTTTTTTTTTTTTTTCAAAATAATGTATCATGTATCAGCTATAAGAGTATGAGGGAAGAAACTCAAGTTATCAAAGAGAATAAAAGACCAATAAAACAACTTATGGAAAATAATATGAACTAAATATGCAAATAAATTTAAGATAATAGAGGAAAGTCTTATATTAGAGGGGAAAAAATCCAGGATGAGACTAGTTTAAATTGTTTGGAAAAGGGAAAATGCTAATAACAATGTAACATATAAAATAGAGGAAAAATTAAGTAAATAGAGACTAATGAACACACATAAAACATTACTAAAGGTAGGGTCCTAACAAATTAGCTTAAACAAGAAAATATCTAGTAAAAGTAACAAAGGGAATGTGAGTGAGGGTTAAACATAAAGTTCTTCATCATATGTAGTATTATTAGAAGGGAATGCTATATAAGTAGTATTTAACAAGTAGTAAGGTTAGGAACTCATGTAAAGTAGTATATAGTAGTTTAAAGCGAGAATGAATATATGGCTATGTGAAGGGCAAAGCAGGAAGAGTTGGAATGCAGAACATACCTACTGAGTCTTAGTGGTAGGAGGTGTGCTGGCTCGATGCTGTGTCAGTAATAGAGGCTCTGTTCTCCTATCTGAATGATGCTCTGTTCGCTGCCCTGATCACTTCTCCCCATGCATTTAAGGCAAAGCTTTTCTCAAACAGTCCTTGGCCCTTCTAATTGGCTGCAACCAGCATAGGGGTGGGGACTAAAACGAGACGTACCTATTTCTGCCAAGAAAATGAAAACAAAAAATACGAGTCTCCGCTTTTTAAATGGCCTCTAAACATTTCTATGGGTTGGAGCCTTCAGTACAACATTCCATAAGTAACTACGATAATGTATTATCGTCATATATGTACTAAACCAGTAAACCACACATTACGTTCACTATTGTTTCAGAAACATTACAGGAAAATCACAAGAACATTCAACTTTTTGAAATTCTACTTAGGTAAGCTCAGACAGAACACTTCACAAATCTAATTGACTAAAACGCTGCTCAATGTTCCAAACAACTCATTATATATAACCCCGGAAATGAATGCATTCTATACTATTTACTCTCTCTACCTAACTACACTGGTAGCCAAGTATATTTGTGTCCAATACACAGCAGAACCATTGCTTGTCCCCTGTGCTTCTGTACAACTAATCCTGAGTTACAGCGCTCACAACACCTCATTCATTCACTTCTAATCCAAACCTGATTCGTTAATCCACAGATCTTATTCTCTGCTTTGGCACAGCACTAAATGCGTAATATAAACACATATCCTGTGTACACCACACATGTGCCTACACGAATTTAACTCTGTGGCAAGAGAAATTTTTAGTAATAAGAGGGCTACATTGCTAAAGAAAAAACAGTTAATAAATGAAAGTGTCTTCTTTATAGTTCATTTGTCCTGACTGTTTAAAGGGTAACTCAGAGGCAAAAAAAAAAAGTGAATCGATTGCAAGCTTCCTTCCGCTAAATCTTGCTCACCTGGGGATCTGAGGTTTCCTAGCCTGTTTACTGTTAAGATTATGAGCAAAGTTCTATTGTCGTCACAGGCAGTATTTATCTAGATTATGACACTATGGCCAGGCAATCAAAGTGTCATCCTATGGAAGAAGTAGGAAACCATTAGAAGACCTCTGCATCACTGGATGCAACTTTGACTTTTTCTTGGAAGTAGTATTCTAATGTCTGGTTCACTGTCCTTCCATCTCATCCTTCTTCCACTTCCACTTTTTCAATTCCACTTTAGACTTGATATTTCTACTGCTGTTTCTTTACTGTCTCTCACTTGACAGATAGTGCCAGGCTTGCATACATTGTTCTTGCAGATGTTGTGTGATGAGTCTGTGTAGGTATGTTCTGTAGGAGGAGACGGCAGACAGAGGATGTCATGGATAGCCTGAGGGTCCCTTGTCCTCATCTGTGCAACTGCTTGAACAGTGTGCAATTGTTGGTCCCCTCTATAAGGAAAGACAAGCTGTACAACTGGCAACTGTCTTCCCATGGAAGCATAGTTATAAAGTCACAATGATACATCAGCTACTTTTGTTCTATAAGCACATTTCCAGGGGCTGGTGGTTGAGGAGGAGGGGGACAGATAAAACTCCAGTTTGACTAGGCTAGGGCTTTGAAAAGACAATCACATAAATAGCATTACATCTTATGATTGGTGAAACTCTTTTAGTACCAGTCCTTTAATATCTTATTGAAGGTGTTTACAGAGAACATTTGATATTAGTAAGATTTAATGTTTAAGACTCTCTTATAATGAAGACGGAGGTAGTTAAATGACATACAATCTGGTGCTAGAGAATTTTCAGTACAATTCATACAGCTCTGTGAGAAGTTGACATTTTCATGTACTGGTCTCCTATAGGGGATGGGTTTGGGTCTGAGGAGTTGCCAATTTGAAGTGCGAGCATCGGTCTCATAAAGTTTGCCGTTTACAGGGGCTTCACCTTAGAAGTAGAAGAAGAGTTGCTCAGATGATTTTTAGTTTATACTAAGTTCCATGTTCAGCGGCTCTGCAATGATCCTCAACCCTCTATTACCTGAGCTTTTTCCCTCCCCCTTCAGAGACAACGCAGGCTTTTGTCCCAAGGGCAGGCCGCTCGCATATAGACCTTCCATTGTCCTGCCTTATTGGCGTAGCCAGGCTAGGCCGAAAGCCTGCACAATGAAATCTTACATACAGTAAAAAGGGGACATTAAAAAACTCTTCACAATAACTCTTGTGTTTTAAAAAAGGAGCAATGAAAGTTTGATAAGGGATACAGAGGCCCCCTCCTCTTCCTCTCCTCCCTCCCTGAGATTGAAAACACTGAATATCTTTCTAGGCCTGGCTCATGGGTCTTTTTTTTCTTGATTTTCGGCTTGTCTTTGTGTATACGCTCTTTGTTCGTTCCAGGTGAACCGAAATCATGTGATATGAAAGGGGGACAGAGCGGGTTATTATAAAGAGTTTTCGGGCTCTGCCGAGGGCTGTCAGTGAGAGGATGCAGGCTTGGGGGAAACATAGCTATCTGCCTGCAGGGCAGGGTCTTCTCCCATCTACTGGCCCTATGTACAGAGCATCTCTGCATCAGGAGGTAAATCTGTTCTTTCATCTCAGTAGATGTCATGTGTCTTGCAAAGAAGCTTCTTGACAAGTTTGGATTTCTACTTCAACCTATGGAATATTTATGGCGGTAAAATGGTTTTTACGGTGGAATGTTCCAATCCTCACGAATGATGAAGATCGGGACAGAGACTATCCGTTTCATACCTGGATATTTTGGGAACCTTTATTTTGTCAGGTGTATTGGATATATGCCTTTACAGTACGATTTTTGACATGCTCAGGAACTGGACTTCATATTCAATTTTGTAAGTGTTCATTCTTGGACTCCTAGAGCCTGGGACAGGTGAAACGACTTCATTTTCAGAAGAAAAAAAAAGGAGCAGTGGGGGTGGGAAACTTGAAAATCGCTTTTCTTTCTGCAGACGAACCTGGTTGGTTCTCATTATTGGAGTAGTTAGAGATGGGCCCTAGTTTTCAGAGACCCTGCATGTCAGCAGTATGGGAGGAGCTTTACAGCCAGATATGCAAGGATTATATCTTTTAAAGCATGCATTCATGTTTCTGTATTTATAACATTGGTATTTTAGGAAGATACTGAAAAATATGCCACGTATTCTCACCGCCTAATAACTAGTGTTAATCTGTGATTGCATTTGCTGAACTTCTACATCTATGATGTTATTGTCTATTCCAAAGCTATAGGGAATAATGCAGTGTGTACCTGAATGTATTGTCTATTGAAGGTTATGTCCATATTCTGTATAGTAAATCAAATATATTACTTATTTTTTGAAGAGAAATAGTCCTAATAATCTGATTAGAAATTATGGAATCTTTTAAATTGCCTGTTGTTGAGATTTATATTGTTATCAAGCTTTCTTCAGTCATTGTTCATTTTAGACTTTTCCGTAGACTTTGTACATGTAAATGACCACTAGACCTGAAAGGGTAAATATACGAGCCACCTTCTGTCTGAATTCTTCTGTGGTATCTTTCCTGGCGATGACAGTGTGTAATCTTGTCCCATTAAATCCGGACTGTGATCAAAGGTATTATCTTGGATGGGACAGGACGTAGCTCCCTCTCTTATGCACCTGCTGTTAACCCTCTCACTGATGTACACAAGTTCTCCTGTTTGTGAAGGGGTGATTGATTTGGAATAGTTACTTTGGTGTTAAATTTGCAGCCTGTAACTGCATGAAGAATGGCCTTTTGAATAATATATAAAGCATTAGGAGCACTGTTCATGCACTCAATACCCTGACCTGGTGAATAATGCTCCTTTAGTGATAGTCTTACACACAACTGTGTTAATTAAATGCTCATTTAGCCTTAATTAATAACAGGATGTGCTTACACCGGGTTCCCACATAATCAGAGCGGTGGGATGTGGCGCATTTGATGCCTTTTTTTTTTTTGTATACTGGGATTGAATCCAGAAGGAAAAACTTGTAGGTAGCCCCTGAGCAATCAAAATATTTCTAACACATTGATGGTGATAGTAGATCATAAAAGGTCAGCATTAGAGTGCTGCCACACACAGATTTTTTTATTTTTAGAATGTTTTGGCTTGGTAAGAACGCCAGGATTTTTAAGGGTGTTGTTTTTTAGTCACATAATGACTGTCATTTTTTTTAGACGTTTTGTCTGCTATAGAGAAGTCTATTGGAAAACACATGAAAAAAAACTCCTCACCAACATTTAAAAAAAACACCTAAAGGTTGAAGAAATTCCACTACGTTTAGTATTTCCCATAAACTCCTCACCAACATTAGAAAAAACACCTAAAGGTTGAAAAAATTCCACCACGTTTAGAATTTCCCATAAACTTCCATGCAACATCTGAGGATGGAGGTTTTTGCCTAAAAATCACTGCAGTCACTGTCCACCACCTAATATCGCAAAACCCCTCAGAATCAAAATCACGAGCCTAACCTTAGCCTTGCATTGTTACAAACAAGCTGGTATATTTGTCTTATATATTAACCTGCATATTTGTTCACACCATATGTTCTGATGGGGAGCTGAATATTTGATTGTTGGGGGGAAAAAAGTCACATGTCTTTGGGCAGCATGAGAAGAATTCTGTACCCAACAAGCTCTCATTACAAATGAGAATATTTTATACCATGATTTATCCTTGGAGGTAATTGGATTTTCATAGAAATGAGTGACCCATCTTTCCTGTTTGTATTGACATATCAAAACCATTACATTGAAATGCTTTTATTTGGGGCAAATAAATTAAAGGAGAACTGTAAGGCTACTTTTACACTAGTGGCAGCCTTCTCTATCAGGCTGTTCTGGCGGGAGAACAGTCTGCCAGATCCATGCTACCGCTAGTGCACTGTGGGGCCGGAGTGGACTCCAGCGGCACGGTGCACTAGCGGTAGCAAGGATCTGGCAGGCTGTTCCAGCGGGGCTGACGCTAGTGTGAAAGTAGCCTAATCTAAACAATATGGTTTTCTCAAACTGTTGGGATCAGTGCTTCGTACAACCCCCAATTCCCTGGTGGCTTAATCAAATATTTCTATGACTGGAATTCTCCATCATAATCCCCACTCTTATACTCCATTGGTTACTTTAAAGTGGTATTCCAGTAACAACAAGTTACCCCTATCTGCTGTATATTAGATAACTGCTAGACTGGCGCAGAACTGGCTGATAGAACCTCCAACGATCACGAGAACAGGGGTCTTGTGCCCCCGATTTGAGAATGCTAACCTGTGCCTCTATTCAAACTGGTCCCAAAAGGAAGGCAGGAAGTATCTGTTAGGGTTAAAACAGAAATAAGCAGAGCACCACAGGGTGAGTACGTCAGGACTATGTATTGGTTATTTCTTCTCCAAGCAGTTACAAAATGGTAAGTACAAACCAGTCCTTACATCTCTCTGACGCTTTTCGGGGGCGTGTCTTTAGCACCCTTAATATGATTAAGGATGCTAAAGACACGCACCCGAAACGCGTCAAAGAGTCATGTAAGGCCTGGTTTGTACTTACCGTTTTGTAACTGCTTTTTAATGGCGAAGAAATAAAACTGAATGGATTTTACCAACATCGGTGGCTGGAAATCGTTTATATTTGTTGCTGTGTGAGTGCAGTCCTGCACTATCCATGTCCCAGACGTCCTGAGTAAGAGCTGGCGCATGCTACTACATGTATTGTCAGACCCCATAAATTGGAGGCTCACCTGTATAGGTTGTGCTCGGTTAGGCAGAACTCTAATGTATGCGTATCAGGATCGCAAAAGTTGTATGGGATGCAGCCTCAGTGACACGAACTTCAAGGACAGGTGCCCAGTCTTCCAAGGAAATAAGTAAAGTTAGGAATGATGGACCGCCAGACACAAAGGACCACATCAACTGTTGTGCGATCGATGGATTCTTTTTATTGTGAAAAACAACGCATTTCGGAGCTATAATTCTCCCTCTGAAATAGACCTGAAGAAGTAGAATTATATCTCTGAAATGCATTGTTTAATAAAAAGAATCCATTGATCGCACGATGTGGTCCTTAGCGCCTGGCGGTTCATCATTCCCAACTGAATGTGTCACAAATTGGTGACACATTCTCGTAATCAGGGGGGTCCAGCCGTTGGACTCCTGCTGATCTGTTATCTCCTAACCAGTGGATGAGTTATTGTTCCTGGAATACCCCTTTAAGGCTATAGTAGAGTTTGACTTCGCTGTAGAAACCCACCATAAACATATTTTCACATGTCACTGTTACACGGCAGAAGATCACCTAACATCTAGTTCTCTTTTAAGTTATGGGATATAATCACAATGTAAATTTACCTCGCATTTAGAGTGCTTCAAAGAGATGGGAAGTTGACTTACTTGGTGTTCTACATACATGTTCATTTTTTCAAGTTACCAGTCCTTTATTTAATCATCATACAGCCAGGGGCAGAACATGAGTTCTTTCATACATCATTTGTCTAAACAATCCTCTATGCTATATACTACAGAGAGCCAGTTATAATTTTGTTATCTTAGGTACTCCGATATGTTTGAAACGTACCCCACCCTATAATGCAGCATGCAGAAATCTAATGCAGACCCCCCGCCCAACAAAAATATTTTGTAATCAGTGGTTCTCAAATTGTGAAGTCATTTATTTTTATTTTATAACGAATAGAATTGCTGGTGGCACAGCTGATACTCCATCAAGCACACACTTTTATATGGCCGTCCACTAATACCTCCTTGCTTCCAGTATCGGCGGCGCACAGTCCTTGAAAGTAATGAGTCAAATCCAAAGAAGAGAAGACGAAACAATAGACAGCACTACCCACTGGTGTTTTCCTTCTTCTTATTTTATTAAACACTTTTGACATTACAACGGCTGGGTGCAGTTTGCCATGATCCCATGTGCAGGCATCCTAGGTGAAACCAATAAGACCATCGTTACATGGGAGTTATTACGCAACTTTTCCAGAATCCTGAATGGCAACCATGATTAGCAATTATAAAGCCTCTTCTCCTATTTCCCTGCACAACAGGACTGGACTATATTGGACTGCTAACCATATTAGTTGTCACTCACCAATCTTCCCCAGGGAGAAGGACACCAACTAAAACATGGTTTAAAGCCCAAAAAACAATTCACATTGGCTAAGGAAGAAAAATCACATGTACACAGTGATCTTATTTCCAGCTTTTAAGGTGCAGATCGGCCTATTCCTGGGATCCTCTTCTGTGATCCAAGATGGCCACAGCGCTTCTCAGACTACCTGTGCAAGACACTTCCTGTTTCTCCAGCTGTGCTGTGGATAGGTCAGCACTGTTCACATGAGTAGCATTGGCCAAACCAAGGGCAGCAGGAAATTTCGTAGACCACCAAATGCACAGTATATATAAGGTAGTCTGATAGACTTGCAGCCATCTTGAATGCAGAAAAAGAGCCCAAAATTTGCAGATCTTCAGCTGAAAAGTTTAAATGGAGAGCACCAGGTAAGTGATCTGTTCATTCCCCAATTAATGTGGATGTTTTTTCTGGAACTGGAGGGTTGCCTCAATAGACTTCTATGCAGTGGCGTAACTAGAAATGACTGAGTCCCACGACAAATGTTTGAATGAGCCCCCCTCCCCCAGCACCTTCTTTGCAGCCCCCTCCTCCCATGCAACCCCTACTCCTGTGGCTAGTGAATATCTCTCAGACTTGCCACTTCTTCTGTTTCCTACACGTATATACTGTATATCGTGTGACTGTATATACTGTCACTGTATATAATGTTATTGTATAATACTATTGTGGAGGCCCTAACAAAAAAATATTTTAGTCCTCCTTCTGGGTGCCCCTTTTTATCTTAATGACATGACTGACCCTTGATAAACTAAAGACTTATTTTAAAGGGGTTGTGCAGTGCAAAGATATCGATGATCTATCTTCAGGATGGGTCATCAATATCAGATTGGTGAGGGTCCAACTCCCCACACCCCCGCCGATCAGCTGTTTGTAGAGGTAGCGGCAGTTGTGAAAGTGCTGCTTCCGCTTCGAAATGACTTATACGCTGTCCTCTTTGCTGCGGCCTCACAGTGTAATATCAACTGCTTGTCCATACGACTGCTACCTCTTCAAACAGCCCATCAGTGGGGGTACCAGGGGTCGGATCGCCGCTGATGACATTGATGACCCATCCTGAGGATAGGTCATCAATATCTTTGCATTGCACAACTACTTTAAGAGAGAAATGAAGCATGCACATTACGTTTCTCTGTTGCTCCATTCATCCACTATAATTAGCAAAACCAAATTAATAACTTTGAGCAGTCCTGTTGCATTTTATTGCGGTTTAAAGCCTCTTTAATCCAAACATATGGTTCTAATAACGTGCCGTTGTTGGGCATAAGCAGCTAGTTATCTAAAATCTGCTATACACGTGGATCTCATTGCTAACATCTGGCCGTTGCATGGTCACAATCCTAGCCCTGCTGAGCATTATGTATGTGTGGAGCCGGTACAAGAGCACTTGTCGTGCACAAGACTTTACACCAGCACCTGTTACACAGCTGGAGCCAGTTATAGCAAGCTTCACATCTGCAGCTGGTTACATGTACTGGCACCTGTTACACATGTGGAACTAGTTATTGGGGCAGTATATTAGATATTAACCCCTAGGAATAGGAAATATGTACATTAGATAAAGTAAGGAAAACAGCAAAGGACGAAGAGCCCAGTTTGTTTGTAGAAGGTCAATTGTAATATATTATAAAGTTAAAGAAAAGACAGACAATACATAAGTCACTTTGCATCAACCACGTTGAAATTTATTAATTCTGTTTAAGGACAGATAACTTAATTATAAAGCGGTTCTAGCATGTCTGTGGCATTTTTAAACATCCGGGACAGAAAGGGTTACAGATAATTTCTAGACCAGTAATTCTGTAGGAAGCAAGAGAACAAGGGACCCATTCTACCAACAATGAATTCATAGCAGCCTCATCTCTTGTGTCACCAATCCTGATCAGATCTCCCTGGAATACTCCGGACCCGTCAGAGCCTGGGGGCAAGATGCTGAGCCATTTCGGTTATTACAGAGCAAGGAAGGGGATGGGGGAGAGTGGTGGATTGTAAGTTGGAAGAAGAAAGGAGGTGGCAACCTTGAGGAATGTGTGAGAGTGTCACACAGCTGTGTCCCCAAAGGGTTTGTTTATATCAACAGGCTGGGTTGTGGGTTAAAAGTGGCACAATAGCCACATAGTGATCACGAAGAACATGTTATGAGAGGATGCACTGATAAGAAAAGAACACGATCTCTAGTGATACTGCACAAGAATATTTCTACGGATAAAATATCTAGATGTTTCTTAGGGTGGGATCACCCTGTCCGCTTAAAGTATTCCAAAAACGTATACTTTAAAAAAATGCCTCAGACTTATGCCATACAGTGGCATCCGTTCCCCGTAGAGTTCCATTGTAAAAAAAAAAAGTACACTTTTTTTTTTTACCAGACTGTGCAAGATACAAGAACGTAGTGTGCTGCAGTTGTTGTATCCTTTTTTTTACTAACGTGTACGTCAAACGAGGGCATAAAATGTGATGTGAACCCACCCTTTATGACAATGTCTCTCTAAGGGTGGGTTCACATCACATTTTATGCCTCAGTTTGACGTACACGTTAGAAACAAAAGGATACAAAAACGCAGCACACCACGTTCTTGTATCCTGCACAAAAAAATTACACGTTTTTTTTTACAATGGAACCCTATGGGGAATAGATGCTACTGTATGGCATCAGTCTGAGGCATCCATTTAACCTATACGTTTTTTGTATACGTTAAGCGGACAGGAAAAACGTGATGAGAACCCACCCTAAGTCATTATGCAGTGCTTTTGTGGACTTTTCAGTGAATTTTTTAAAGTGTGCCTAAACTTTTATAGTTTTTTGTACGAATGCTGTTAAAATAATTGTTGTAATATATGTTAAAAATTGATTTGATTCTTTTTCAGATCCCTGAAAGTTCAGGCCTCCTTGTAGCGGTTTTCTCTGAATGTCATACAGAATCCATACATTGTAGCCATATATGTGGTGTATTCAGACTTCTACAATAAGTGATGCAGTGGACACTGTACTGACAAGGGCACACATTGCTGCTCCTGCCTGCCAGCTTCTCTCAAAGTCCTGTGTAGTGACCGTGCAGGGTGGTACAGGACATCCTGCACTGATGTACTATGCCAGGCTTTTAGTGGAGCAAGGACAGACAAGAGCAGCAAAGTACTAGACAGGACTCCTGCATGTCCTCACTCCTCTAAAGCCTGGAACACCACATTTGATGCAAGGTATCCTGCACTGACATGCTATGCAGAGGTTTCATGCAGTGATGTGTGCTCCTGCCAGTACAGTTCTCACTGCAGAACTTAAAGGGGTTGTCCGGGTTCAGCCCCTCTGAGATGAGCATTAGAGCATTTCATGCTCCGATGCTCTCCCTTGCCCTGTGTAAGCTTGTATACAAAAAAACATCTGAGCATGAAATCGGAGTATCAGATGTCAAGGTTTAGTTCTGAACCCGGACAACTCCTTTAATGTAGAACACAGAATCCGTACACCACATACATGGCTATGGTGTAAGGACTCTGTATGCACTGCAGTGAAAAGCGTTATAGAAAGGCTTGAACTTTGCGGCCTGTTTTGCTAGTAAACATTAATAACATTGTAACACGCGGGTCCATAAGGGCTGCGAGGGGAGATGGAGAGGATAGGAGGGGTGGTGGTGGCAATACAATTGGTCGTGGTCTTCACAGTGGCTTTTTCCTACTCCTGTGTTCCCCCAGGCCCGGCGTGCATTGCGTGGAGGGCCAGAGCCCTTCTTCTCCTCAGGCACTTGCTGGATTTTAGGGTCTCCTGCCTGCTAGTGGTCGGGGTGCCCTTGATTTTAGGTGAAACACAACAATAGCTGATCTAAGGGAGACCAGCTACAAAAAACACCGCAGAGCCTCACTTAAGAGTCTCAACACAGCAATCCGAAGTGCAAAGTTCCCTGGGAAACAGGAATATGCAAAATAAATGTGGAGCCCCAGTTATGGGTCTACAACACAATGAAAGCCAGATATCCCTCAAAGGAAGGAAAAACCAAGCAAAGGGGTGTCTCCATTACAGAGATCACCAAATCCACCATATTATGTGGCCCCTATGTCAAGATCCCGCTTTTTTACAAGCTTTAAGGATGTGACAGGGAAAACCTAAGCTAGGTATCTATCCACAGACAGCTGTTTCGGGGTGTTGCCCCTCATCAGTGTGGAGTAGGATTCTGGCTAACCGGAGCAATGCCTCGGAGACTACTCAAACACAACAATAGCTGATCTCAGGGAGACCAGCTACAAAAAACACCGCAGAGCCTCACTTAAGAGTCTCAACACAGCAATCAGAAGTGCAAAGTTCCCTGGGAAACAGGAATATGCAAAATAATGTGGAGCCCCAGTTATGGGTCTACAACACAATGAAAGCCAGATATCCCTCAAAGGAAGGAAAACCAAGCAAAGGGATGTCTTTTCTTCCTTTGAGGGATATCTGGCTTTCATTGTGTTGTAGACCCATAACTGGGGCTCCACATTTATTTTGCATATTCCTGTTTCCCAGGGAACTTTGCACTTCGGATTGCTGTGTTGAGACTCTTAAGTGAGGCTCCGCTGTAGTTTTTTGTAGCTGGTCTCCTGAGATCAGCTATTGTTGTGTTTTAGTAGTCTCCGAGGCATTGCTCCCGGTTAGCCAGAATCCTACTCCACACTGATGAGGGGCAACACCCCGAAACAGCTGTCTGTGGATGGATACCTAGCTTAGGTTTTCCCTGTCACATCCTTAAAGCTTGTAAAAAAGCGGGATCTTGACATAGGGGCCACATAATATGGTGGATTTGGTGATCTCTGTAATGGAGACACCCCTTTGCTTGGTTTTCCTTCCTTTGAGGGATATCTGGCTTTCATTGTGTTGTAGACCCATAACTGGGGCTCCACATTTATTTTGCATATTCTTGATTTTAGGTGAGCAGTGGGGTGAAAGGCAGGAAAACAGGGGACTGGATCAAATATGGAAACCAATGACCAATAAATAAAATAGAGTCTCTCTTTTACTGAGGGGATGATGGGTGTCACAGTGCAAATACAAGCAGAAGGCCCAGTTCCATTTCAGAGTAAGCTTTTCCCAAAGACTTTATACAGGGGTGGCTATAATGGTGGTCCTACCTTCTTTAGATACTAGCAATCTTCCCAAAAGGCGTGCTATTTCTCTAACAAAGAAGAAGTGTTCAGCACTGCTTCTTATATAATATATATATATATATATATATATATATACATATATATAGTAATTAATAATGTCACAATAAAATGGATAGAAAATGTCTTACTTGTAGATGCCATAAGTTCCACAACCAACCAATATTGTTCTTTATCGCTCCATCTGAACTGCTTCTTACCCAAGCTTTGCAAAAATCTCTAGAGACGGGAATAAAGGAGCAACCCAGAACAGTGAAGAACCACTAGAAAATGTAAAATCAATAGGCAATTTATTATACTCACAAAAGCACATTAAAAAAAAGGCATAAAATAGGCCCAACTTGAGTTTCACTAATGCTTCTTCTGGGCCAACATATGCAGTGATCTGTGGGGGTGGTATGAAAGATAAGAGTATTAGTTCTCACACTTCTGATTCCCACTGGGACATGCAGTAATGGAAAGGGTGTACCTTTTTTCTCTCTTCAGAGCACTCCCTGGTGTTGGGGTTCTCTTGCCTGATGGTGTTTAGGGGTGCCCTGCCCTTGACGTTGGTGATTGCTGTGAGGTGCAAAGCAGGGTTCCCTGAAACTTGAGTCAAAGATGAAACCAGGTTTTATGCAACAAGTTCACTCTAGATATACTGAGCCCATTCAATTGATGGTTCACACAAGCACTCTACACAATAACTTTATAATTTTCATATGCAATCCCAAGGCTGTATATGATAGATAGAGGGATGAATCTCTTTCTTGCAGTCTGCACAATCTTCTTCAACTAATAGCCAATTGGCTTGTTATAAACACTTGGATAAATCAGTGTGGTATCACTATTATATACCCCAAAACTGACAAGAAAAAACACGCTTTGCAATCAATTGTGCCAATATAAATACACATAAAATATCCCAACAGGACAGACAAAATGCCACCTTTTATATCTTTTATTTTGTATCTTTTATGTATTTTTAATGATTAACTAATAAAAATGTATTTATATTGGTATAATTTACGGCAAAATGTGTTTTTTTCTTGTCAGTTTTGGAGTCTGCAGAATCTTCTCAACTCAACCAAGGGGTGCAATTGATCTTTCTTACTATACTGGTATTTCCTCAGTAGGGAACAATCTCTAAACATGTGATCAGGCTGTTCTTTTATATATGATGGGAAGCCTGAAGCTTATTTGCTTCTGCCACATGCAGAGAAGTCAGTAGCCTGAATGCAGGTGTGTTACCCTTCTATGACAAATGCTCTGCAATCCTCCTATGGTCACTGAAGTCTCTGCTGCTTTTGGTAAACTCTTCCCTCACAGGCTGGCACATATGCTGATGCTGTGCTGTCCACAGGTCACACTAAACTGAACTCACTTCTTCCTAGAGAGGAAGGGGTATTGCTAGCCCTGTTTAGCCACAGTAACTAGGGAAATTCCCACTGCTCTCTCTTTATACAGCCTATAGGACACAGTAGGAAGAATATAAAGCATAAAATACAGTGATCTTCGGTGGTGACACTGCCTATGCATCCCTTGCAGGAGCAGCTTTAGGTCTAGTTCATACTTCAATGATTTGGTCAGTGATTTCCATCAGCGATTGTGAGCCAAAACCAGGTGCGAGTCAGAAGCACAGAAAAGATGCAACTCTTTCTATTATACCTTTTCTCTGTGGAGGCTCCACTCCTGGTTTTGGTCCACAATGACTGATGGAAAGCACTGATCAAATCACTAAAGTGTGAACTAGGCCTTAAATAAGTTTAGAACCCTATATCCTAACAAATCAACTGAAAAAAATGTTAAAATGAATTCTATTCGCAAAAATATAAATATATAATAGCGATTAATGCATGAAAATACACTTCAAAATATTAAAATCATTAAAAAAAAATCCATTGTATCACATAAAAACAAAACCCCGCTATAGACCATTTAAATAACATAATACCTCAACAACCAATGGAGAGGGTATCAGCAGTAGGTTTGTGTTGACGTCACTGATTATTTTGCCCTTCCGCTGATCCTTCAGAACAAAAACACACAAAAAATGGATCCTGTCTGTGGAGCATCCGCTTCACTCGGTCAGCATTTGGTCAGTAATCCATCAGTATTGCTAAAGCCATAAAAAACAGGAGTGGATCCAAAATAGAGATGACACATAAATAGAATATTTGCATGTCTTCTGTGTTTTGAACCCATCCCTGCTTTTGGCTACCAAATCATAATGATTTATCTTGACAAAGGTCAGTCTCTCCCCATTTTGGGTGGACAGGAGAGTTCTTCTTAGGGTAACTATGGCCCCTGCCGCACTAAACACCCGCTCTAATGCCACACTACTTGCTGGGCAGGACAGCTTTTCCAGGGCAAACTCTGCCAGTTGCGGCCACAAATCCAGCGGATCTTAAATGTGGGATGGCAGGGTGCTGTCCAAGTATGCCACCACCTGCTGGTTCCGGTCCTGCTATAGGTCTAGCTGCTGCTGCTGCTGGTTGGGTAGTTTCTTCACTAGGCGGGTGAAAAAAGCTGCTCATCAGCGAATCTAGACTCAAGTTGCTACTGATGGAGCAGGAACTGCTCCTACTCGCCCACCCTGCCACAGCAGCCATGACAGAGGAACATGAGCGCAGAGGGCCCCCCAGGTCAGACCTGCGAGAGGATGGACGATAGCGCAGATAGGCAGCGGCCAACTGACTACATAGGATGTCTCTATAGTAGTTCAGTTTGTCCTCCCTCTCACCGGGTGTAAAAATGGCCCCCATTTGGGACCGGTAGCGAGGGTCCAACAAGGTGGAGAGCCAGAAGTCATCCCTCTGCCGAATGGTGACAATTCGGCTGTCACTACGCAAGCAAGTGAGCATGCTTCGGGCAATCTGTGCAAGTGACTCGGAGGGACTCCCTGCTTCCATCTCCACTGCATACTGCCATGGTGTGTCTGGGTCCTCTGCCTCATCTTCCTCATCGCCCTGTAGCTCTTCTGGCTGCTCCTGTTTCTCATCTCCTGTCACCTGTGTAGAAAAACCACCCATTTTGCTACACATTGCTTGTGCTCCAATGTCCTCCTCCTCCTCCAGTTTAGCCCCCACATGGCTCATGTGGCCATGAGATGTAGGCGCCACGTCTCCAGTCCCCCGACCAGCCAGATTTACCAGCATCTGTTCCAGGACATGAAGCAGTGGAATGACGTTGTTCATCCTGTAGTCCTGGCGACTGACAAATAACATGGCTGACATCGAAGTTACACCGGGGAGTACTCCTGTCCTGTCCGCTTGGATCATCAAGAAATAGTTTATGGCCTTTCTCTGTTCATGTAGTCGGTCCAACATATGGAGGGTGGAATTCCAACGGGTGGAAACGTCGCATATCAGCCTATGTTGGGGGATGCCGTTTTGCCGCTGCAGCTCAAGGAGGGTGTGCTTTGCGGTGTACAAGTGGCTGAAGTGCATGCAAAGTTTCCTGGCCATGTTTAGGCTGTCTTGCAGATGGGTGGAAGACTTCAGGAACCGCTTGACAACCAGATTGAACACGTGTGCCATTCAGGGAGCATGACTCAGCCATCCTTGACGCAGCGCCGACACCATGTTCTTCCCATTGTCGGTCACCATGGTTCCGATTTTGAGTTGTCACGGCAAAAGCTAGGATTCGATTTCTTGATGAAGGACACGGAGCAGTTCTCCCAGGCAAACAAGATGCAGAACAGCGTGACACCGCCATGCCTTGCACAGGTGGTATGCTGGAGGGGCACTGTGAATTGTCCCTGCAGTGGAGGCTGAGGACACGGTGCAGGATGAGGAGACAGAGGCAGACACACGCAGAACGTGGAGGCTGAAGCGGTGTCATCTGGCCAAGTTGCTGGTGTGGCTGTGCAGGAACCACATTGACCCAGTGGGCCGTAAAGGACATGTATTGTCCCTAACTGCAGTACCAGCTCCACATGCCGGCGCTGCCGTGCACTTTGGCAGACATCGACAGGCTCAGGGACTGGCCCACCATGTATGTTCTACATACATGTGCAGGGCTGGTACTGCCTTTTTGGCAGAGAAATGATGACTTGGGACTCTCCACCTCGACCCGACACAAGCCATCAGCTCTCTGAAAGGCGCAGAGTCCACCACTTGGAAAGGGAGGGACTGCAGCACAAGTAACTTGGCCAGGAGCACATTCAGCTTCTGCTCCGATGGATGAGTGCACGAATACTGTTGTCTCTTTGCAATCCCTTCGGTGATCGATTGCTGACAGAATTTCTGACGAGGAGGAGGAGCACCAGGACCAGCAGATGATAGGAAGGACAGACAGCTCCCTTCGGCTGAGGTGGTGGAGCCTTGACTGCCTGAACTCGGGTGCGTGCCACTGGGTGATGCAGCGCTTGCTGCGGCAGGCTGGACCACCACATCGGAGCCACGGTTCTCCCAGGCCACTTTATGGTGCCACTGCATATGTTGACGCAGGGCAGTGGTGCGAACATTGGCACCCTGGCCACGCTTCACCTTCTGCCCACAGATTCTACAAATGGCCATGTTCACTTCCTACGGTGGCTTAACAAAAACTTGCCACAACGCCGAGTAGGTGATTTTGCCCCCAACACTCCGCACTGACTGACTGCTACCGCCGCTGCTTCCGTGAACCGCTGCACTACTACTTTCCGGACAGGTAGGCTCCTGCATTGCAGGTGCTCCACTGCGGGGCACGTTTGGCTCCCGACCTCCCACTGAAGCCATCCTGCTGACTCCCGGCCATGCTAGCGACTTGCTGGCTCTGCCGCTGCCTCACGGGCAAGCTGCCATCCTCTTTTCCCAATAATGATGAAGCCCCTAATTCACCCGGCTCCCAAGTGCGATCAGCTACATCATCATCATTGAGTACTGTCTGCACTTCACTGATGTCCTCCTCAATGGTCTCTGGGTCCGGAGCCTGACTGCTCGCAACACCAGCTCCCACGCCACTCTCTTCATCACTACTTGCTCGTCTACCAGAGGAAGCGGCGGATGTCTTCTCCACATCTTGGCTGGCCAGTAGCTGCTGACTGTCCTCTAGTAGCTCATCCTCGCTGTATAGTGGAGCTGAGCCCACAGCATATAATACTTCTCTGGCTGAGGGAACAGAAAAGGACAGAGGCAGATTGACGACAGGTGAGGGCACAGGGCCTGCACCCTAGCCATACCAACTAAGGGTTGTGTCTGACTCTTGGCTGGGGGTGTCTGATGTCACTTGGGACGAAGTGGATGACCGAGTCAACCATTCAAGAACCGCTGGGTTGCTGCGACTCCTGCTGCCATGCCCCTTTACTCTGCTGCAACCTGTGCCTGCGCCAGAAACATTTAGACCTCTGCCACTCCCCAGTGCAGGGCCTGGCACTTCTTTGTCTGACATACTGTTAGATCATATAAATAAATAAAAAGGAAATTGAAATACCCCAAAAAGTCTGTAATTTTCTCTCTAATAAGCCCTTTTCCCCCTACTAATACACGCAAAAGAAGGCTTTAGAACATATAACTGCACCACTGGACGGCAAATAGGCCCTTACTTTTTTCCACTTATACAAGCCACAAAAGGCTTTAGAACATATAACTGCACCACTGAACGGCAAATATACTGTATATATTTTTTTCCACTAATACACGCCAAAAAGGGCTTTAGAACATATAACTGCACCGCTGATTGGAAAAAAATATATTTTTTTTTGCCACTAATACACGCCAAAAAAGGCTTTAGAACATATAACTGCAACGCTGAGAGGCAAATATATATTTTTTTGCCACTAATACACGCCAAAAAGGGCTGTAATTTTCTTACTTCACCACACAATGGCATTTACTTTTTTGTGTGCCACTAATACACACAAAAAAGTGCTATAGAACATATAACTGCACCACTGAACGGCAAATAAAATATATTTTTTTGCCACTGATACACACCAAAAATGGCTTTAGAACATATAACTGCATTGTTGTACTGCAAATAGGCCCTTATTTTATTTCCACTTATACATGCCACAAAAGGCTTTAGAACATATAACTGCACTGCTGAACGGCAAATAATATATATATTTTTTGCCACTAACACACGCCAAAAAGGGCTTTAGAACATATAACTGCACCGCTGAACGGCAAATAATGTATATTTTTTTGCCCTTAACACACGCCAAAATGGGCTTTCCAACATATAACTGCACCGCTGAACGGCAAATAGGCCCTTATTTTTCCCCACTTATACACGCCACAAAAGGCTTTAGAACATATAACTGCAATGCTGAAGGGCAAATAATATATATTTTTTTGGCCTCTAATACATGCCAAAAAGGGATTTAGAACATATAACTGCGCCGCTGAATGGCAAATAATATATATTTTTTTGCCACTACTACATGCCAAAAAGGGCTTTAGAACATATAACTGCACCGCTAAACGGCAAATAGGCCCTTATTTTTTTCCACTTATACACGCCACAAAAGGCTTTAGAACATATAACTGCACCGCTGAGCAGCAAATAATATATAGTTTTTGGCACTAATACACGCTAAAAAGGGCTCTAGAACATATAAGTGCACTGCTGAACGGAAAATAGGCCCTTAATTTTTTTCATTTAAACACGCCACAAAAGGCCTTAGAACATATAACTGCACTGCTGAACGGCAAATAATATATATTTTTTTGCCACTAATACACGCCAAAAAGGGCATTAGAACATATAACTGCATCGCTGAATGGCTAATAGGCCCTTACTTTTTTCCATTTATACACTCCACAAAAGGCTTTAGAACATATAACTGCACTGCTGAACGGCAAATAATATATATTTTTTGCCATTAATACACGCTAAAAATGCTTTAGAACATATAACTGCACCACTGAACGTCAAATAATATATATTATTTTGCCACTAATACACGCCAAAAAGGGCTTTAGAACATACAACTGCACCACTGAACGGTAAATAGGCCCTTATTTTTTTCTACTTATACACACCACAAAAGGCATATACCTACACCGCTGAATGGCAAATTATATATATTTTTTGGCACTAATACACGCCACAAAAGGCTTTAGAACATATAACTGCACCGCTGAGCGGCAAATAATATATCGTTTTTTGCCACTAATACACGCTAAAAAGGGCTTTAGAACATATCAGTGCACTGCTGAACGGAAAATAGGCCCTTATTTTTTTGCCACTAATACACGCCAAAAAGGGCTTTAGAACATATAACTGCGCCGCTGAATGACAAATAATATATATTTTTTTGCCACTACTACATGCCAAAAAGGGCTTTAGAACATATAACTGCACCGCTGAACAGCAAATAGGCCCTTATTTTTTTCCATTTATGCACGCCACAAAAGGCTTTAAAACATACACCTACACCTCTGAACGGCAAATTATATATATTTTTTGGTACGAATACACGACAAAAAAAGCTTTAGAACATATAACTGAACTGCAAATAGGCCCTTATTTTTTTCCACTTATGCACACCACAAAATGCTTTAGAACATATAACTGCACAGCTGAATGGCAAATAATATATATTTTTTTGCCACTAATACATGCCAAAAAGGGCTTTAGGAAATATAACTGCACCGCTGTACGCCAAATAATATATATTTTTTTGCCACTAATACATGCCAAAAAGGGCTTTAGGAAATATAACTGCACCGCTGAACGCCAAATAATATATATTTTTTCGCCACTAATACACACCAAAAAGGGCTTTAGAAAATATAACTTCACCGCTGAAAAGGCAAATAATATACACTCACCTAAAGAATTATTAGGAACACTATACTAATACAGTGTTAGACACCCCTTTGCCTTCAGAACTGCCTCAATTCTATGTGACATTGATTCCACAAGGTGCTGATAGCATTCTTTAGAAATGTTGGCCCATATTGATAGGATAGCATCTTGCAGTTGATGGAGATTTGAGGGATGCACATCCAGGGCACAAAGCTCCCGTTCCACCACATCCCAAAGATGCTCTATTGGGTTGAGATCTGGTGACTGTGGGGGCCATTTTAGTACAGTGAACTCATTGTCATGTTCAAGAAACTAATTTAAAATGATTCGAGCTTTGTGACATGGTGCATTATCCTGCTGGAAGTAGCCATCAGAGGATGGGTACATGGTGGTCATGAAGGGATGGACATGGTCAGAAACAATTTTCAGGTAGGCCGTGGCATTTAAACGATGCCCAATTGGCACTAAGGGGCCTAAAGTGTGCCCAGAAAAAATCCCCCACACCATTACAGCACCACCACCAGCCTGCACAGTGGTAACAAGGCATGATGTATACATGTTCTCATTCTGTTTACACCAAATTCGGACTCTACCATTTGAATGTCTCAACAGAAATCGAGACTCATCAGACCAGGCAACATTTTTCCAGTGTTCAACAGTCCAATTTTGGTGAGCTCGTACAAATTGTCGCCTCTTTTTCTTATTTGTAGTGGAGATGAGTGGTACCCGGTGGGGTCTTCTTCTGTTGTAGCCCATCCACCTCAAGGTTGTGCATGTTGTGGCTTCACAAATGCTTTGCTGCATACCTCGGTTGTAACGGGTGGTTATTTCAGTCAACGTTGCTCTTCTATCAGCTTGAATCAGTCGGCCC
>JAKVIS010001454.1:0-33490 GCA_033119425.1 Bufotes viridis
ATGGAAGGAGCTATGAGTCTGCTCCTCCTCCTGCAGGGTGATACATATAGAAGGAGCTATGAGTCTGCCCCTCCTCCTGCAGGGTGATACATATAGAAGGAGCTATGAGTCTGCTCCTCCTCCTGCAGGGTGATACATATAGAAGGAGCTATGAGTCTGCCCCTCCCCCTGCAGGGTGATACAGATAGAAGGAGCTATGAGTCTGCCCCTCCTCCTGCAGGGTGATTCATATAGAAGGAGCTATGAGTCTGCCCCTCCTCCTGCAGGGTGATACATATAGAAGGGAACTATGAGTCTGCCCCTCCTCCTGCAGGGTGATACATATAGAAGGGATCTATGAGTCTGCCCCTCCTCCTGCAGGGTGATACATATAGAAGGGAGCTATGAGTCTGCTCCTCCTCCTGCAGGGTGATACATATAGAAGGAGCTATGAGTCTGCTCCTCCTCCTGCAGGGTGATACATATATAAGGGAGCTATGAGTCTGCTCCTCCCCCTGCAGGGTGATACATATAGAAGGGAGCTATGAGTCTGCTCCTCCTCCTGCAGGGTGATACATATAGAAGGAGCTATGAGTCTGCTCCTCCTCCTGCAGGGTGATACATATAGAAGGGAGCTATGAGACTGCCCCTCCTCCTGCAGGGTGATACATATAGGAGGTAGATATGAGTCTGCTCCTCCTCCTGCAGGGTGATACATATAGAAGGGAGCTATGAGTCTGCTCCTCCTCCTGCAGGGTGATACATATAGAAGTTAGTTATGAGTCTGCTCCTCCTCCTGCAGGGTGATACATATAGAAGGGAGCTATGAGTCTGCTCCTCCCCCTGCAGGGTGATACATATAGAAGTTAGTTATGAGTCTGTCCCTCCTCCTGCAGGGTGATACATATAGAAGGGAGCTATGAGTCTGCTCCTCCTCCTGCAGGGTGATACATATAGAAGGGAGCTATGAGTCTGCTCCTCCCCCTGCAGGGTGATACATATAGAAGGAGCTATGAGTCTGCTCCTCCTCCTGCAGGGTGATACATATAGAAGGAGCTATGAGTCTGCTCCTCCTCCTGCAGGGTGATACATATAGAAGGGAGCTATGAGTCTGGTCCTCCTCCTGCAGGGTGATACATATAGAAGGGAGCTATGAGTCTGCTCCTCCTCCTGTAGGGTGATACATATAGAAGGGAGCTATGAGTCTGCTCCTCCTCCTGCAGGGTGATACATATAGAAGGGAGCTATGAGTCTGCTCCTCCCCCTGCAGGGCGATACATACAGAAGGGAGCTATGAGTCTGCCCCTCCTCCTGCAGGGTGATACATATAGAAGGGAGCTATGAGTCTGCTCCTCCTCCTGCAGGGTGATACATATAGAAGGAGCTATGAGTCTGCTCCTCCTCCTGCAGGGTGATACATATAGAAGGGAGCTATGGGTCTGCTCCTCCTCCTGCAGAGTGATACATATAGAAGGGAGCTATGAGTCTGCTCCTCCCCCTGCAGGGCGATACATATAGAAGGGAGCTATGAGTCTGCTCCTCCTCCTGCAGGGTGATACATATAGAAGGAGCTATGAGTCTGCCCCTCCTCCTGCAGGGTGATGTGTTCTCTATGTGCATTGCTATAATTTTATATTTTCTCCTTTTCCAGTCCGGCCAGCAGTAGTAATGTGGACGCTGGGACATCTGGAAATGCTTCTGCTTGGACTTCGGATGATTTCCACCGTCTCCTGTGCAGTTTTCAGCTTCATGATTCCGGCATCTTTGGCTGATGTGACGTGTCTGATGGATGATGGATGTCTGATGGATGATGATGATGACGACGCGGTGGGCTCTGCTGGTCATCCCCTCAAGTTTTCTTCTTCCTTGGCTCTGAGCTTGGACTGCCTGTTTTCGGATAGCAGAACGATGCGTATTTTTAAAAACTGACTCCCTGCAGTGCAGGATGGAAGGACTATAGCACTGATCTTGTGGATCCAAGGACCTGGGTTTTGCTTAAACCCTTTCACTAATTCTACATATATTTAGAAATATGAATTCTGAGAATAAAACATTTTCCAGATCTCGTTTGTCAGAGTATTATGTATGAACGCAATAGAAGGAAGATCGACTAGTTATGAAGAAATCACCATTTATTTATAATTTATTAGATTTACTGCATATTGTGAACATATGTCCGATCTGTAATTTTTTGCAGCTGAATGGAGATTTGTCTGACGGAAAGTTCTGAACATCTGAAAATAATGCATGAAAGCCATACATAGTGAGCAACCACTTGCCTGCCATCTACAAAGAACAGAACAACTATAATGCTGCCCCCTATGTACAAGAATATAACTACTATAATACTGCTCCTATGTACAAGAATATAACTACTATAATACTGCTCCTATGTACAGGAATATAACTACTATAATACTGCTCCTATGTACGCGAATATAACTACTATAATACTGCTCCTATGTACAAGAATATAACTACTATAATACTGCTCCTATGTACAAGAATATAACTACTATAATACTGCTCCTATGTACGCGAATATAACTACTATAATACTGCTCCTATGTACAAGAATATAACTACTATAATACTGCTCCTATGTACAAGAATATAACTACTATAATACTGCTTCTATGTACAAGGATATAACTACTATAATACTGCCTCCTATGTACATGAATATAACTACTATAATACTGCCTCCTATGTACAAGAATATAACTACTATAATACTGCTCCTATGTACAAGAATATAACTACTATAATACTGCTCCTATGTACAAGAATATAACTACTATAATACTGCCTCCTATGTACAAGAATATAACTACTATAATACTGCCTCCTATGTACAAAAATATATCCACTATAATACTGCCTCCTATGTACAAGAATATAACTACTCTAATACTGCTCCTATGTACATGAATATAACTACTATAATACTGCTCCTATGTACAAGAATATAACTACTATAATACTACCTCCTGTGTATAAGAATATAACTACTATAATGCTGCTCCTATGTACAAGAATATAACTACTATAATACTACCTCCTGTGTATAAGAATATAACTACTATAATACTGCCTCCTATGTACAAGAATATAACTACTCTAATACTGCTCCTATGTACATGAATATAACTACTATAATACTGCTCCTATGTACAAGAATATAACTACTATAATACTACCTCCTGTGTATAAGAATATAACTACTATAATACTGCTCCTATGTACAAGAACATAACTACTATAATACTCCCTCCTATGTACAAGAATATAACTACTATAATACTGCTCCTATGTACAAGAATATAACTACTATAATACTGCTCCTATGTACAAGAATATAACTACTATAATACTGCCTCCTATGTACAGGAATATAACTACTATAATACTGCCTCCTATGTAGAAGAATTTTCTATAAATTCTTTAATTCTGTTAACTATCCTTAACTTTCTATATACAGTGTAACTTGTTAGGTGACTCTATCTGACGACTCTGGTCCCACCTATGACGGTCCAGTGCTTTCGACTGTGGCGGTAGGGTCTGAACTGTCTTCATTATATAAACCTGTCCGGTAACAGACCCTACAACATAATAAAGAATTCGGGGAGCGCATTATCAATAGGGTGGGATCCCGAGCATTCAGTCTCATTTCAGCTGGCTGGGGTCATGGATTTTTATCAGCGTTGGTGAAGAGGCAAAGTGCACAGAAGGTGGACCACCAACATGCAACCCTACCACCTCATTCAAGCCAGTAAGAAATCCACTGATCGCCTTGGTGGCACATGATCTAGAATTTATATCTCTGATCGGCATGTGGTTCCAGATGTCCCATCTACGCCTCAACCTCAATCAGATGTCGCTGGATGTGAGAACAGTCTTCTGATGACTTCTAGGAGGTGCATGACGGGTAACGGTGTCTGTCCTGCTGACTGCATGCAGACCTTTTGTGGTAGAAGATATCTTACCATTGCTGTGGGTTGTGGTTCTTTGGCTTTTTTATGGACCATTGATACTTTTATCTTGAAATCCTCCAACCAAAGCATCTAGAAGAGTAAAAGATACCCGTCAGCTCTTCTTCACAGCTCCCATGCTCTCCACTGTTTCCCGGCCGGCTGGTGGTCAGGACTGTCTTATCTCGCCTTTCGAACAGCAAGATGAGACAAGCCCTCAAAACTGGCTTGAGAAGACCTACACGGAAGATTGTCACAGAATACATGCGTTATCTAAAAAACATTAGCCAGGACATCACGACCAGCTCTTTTACCTTTTATGCAACCGGACAATCTCTCCAGAAAGGTGCCACCAGACCTTCGTCGTTCCATGGAACTGTGTAGCAATTGCCTGTCCGTGAAGTCCTCTTAGCAATGAAAAGATGAGGCTTCAGAGGTGGATTCGCCCGTGCTCCTCAAAGACCTTGTGAAAGGTAGAGAAGAATTCCTGGAAATTACTGGTGAGAGGTTTGCTGCTTTCCTATAGAGGAATGGCCCATGTGTGTGCTTCACCAGACAAGACGGAGACCAGAAATGCTATTTTAGACTGGTCAATAGGAAACTGGTGGACCTGTTGCTCAGTGGATGGTATACTGGTTGAGGAATCCATGACATAACTTGTGGGAGATGCAGAATAGAGGCACCAGAAACCGTGACAGTTGATGCCCAACACTTCTCCATGGCTTCAAGATTGATGTCCGGCCTGATGATTTGATACTTAATTGAGTGCTCTTTGTCTTTGTTATGCTGGCGTCCCATGCCCACCACTGTCACGCTTTCCTGGGCAGGCACAGGCACTGCTCGACTTACCCTGCTCTGCTGGAATCCCATATGCTGCTTCCTGCTCCAGGCTATGGCCTGCACTTGCTACCTAGACCTCTGCAGTCTGCTCGTCTCATAAAGGGCCAGTGTGCCCCCTATACTTCACCAACCAATTGCTAGCAACCTGGGGTACTTCAGACACCTTCCCCCCTGGGAGAATGCCTGAGCAATAGATTTGTCTAGCTGGCTAGTCCCTGCAAAGATGTACCAACTTTTGCCAGATGTCTGACATGACTCGTGCCCAATTACTGTATTGACCCTTTTCTACCTGCCCTGATCTTGGACTGTTTACCGTATTACAAAAATTCCTCTTGCCTTGACTTCGGCCTGTCCTTGACTACTAATTTTCCTTGACTCCTCGGTGCTCCGCTGAGGTGTCTGACCCCCGAGGGTCAGCAGCCAACCACACAAGTAGTAGCGTCCTGGTGTGTTTCCTGCAGGGAGTTCCAGATCCCTGTATAGGAGTTAAAGTGTTAAAACCAAGGGATAACACCCTTAGGTTTAGCCTTAAGACAAATCTGTTGGTTGGTACAGTAGTTCCACACCCATGCCGTACCAGCCTAATCTGGGTTAATTCTGTACCTTCTGCACCTTTGATGATGTCATGGAGAGCGTCTCCAACAAAATGCTCTCGAAGAGGTATATAGGGGTTATTCGTCTTGTATCAAGGCTCATTGACCCTGTAGTAATACATTATATGGGGAATATGTGTTGCGGAGGTGGGTAGAGAAGGCTTGTTCTTACACTTTCTTCATTTTCATCAGGCCTACTAAGATTTCCTTACTGTGCAGAGCAGTATTAATGGGGTATACAATAACCCTACTGTTTACCACGGCTAGGGTCTTGCGAGTCTGGATAACTGTATGGTAGCGCTTTTACATAATCATATAGTCTCCGTGTAGGTGGCACTTATAAGATCTCAATGGATTCCATAGTCTTTCCTGAAGACTTGAACAAGATGGGCAGGGATGTCGGAATGTCCTGCTTTCTTCTGAGTGGTGCTGATTTTACAGTGAGTAGTGCTCGTCTTCCTGGGATTTGAAAGCATTTATAACGTCATCCTGAAATTCTCCAACAAGAGGTTGAATGTTGGGACAGGGATGATTGTTGAGCAGGATGGGGTCATTGGCACAAGTTTGCCACAGAGCCAAGAAGAGAAAGGGTCAACTGGCCAGGCAAATTTTAGTCTTTGAAGGTGAACTGATAACATTACAGGAACTTCTGTGTACTGTCGGTATGGCCAACGGGTTTCACCAAATATGGATCACTGGGAGATATGTCGGTTGAAGCCCACAGTTTCTCTACTACTTCAAAATTGAGCATGATGACTTCATGAGGACCTTTAGTGCTCTTGGTGTTGTTCTGATCAGTGATGAGAATGTTCTGAGCCGTGCTTGTTCTCCTCGGTTCTTGCCATCGATGCTGTCATGCAGAATTTCTCTGACAGAAGGCTCTAGAAAAGGAATGTAGGGGTTATTGGTTTTGTATCTGGGGTTGTTGACCCTACAGAATACATTATTGTGGGTAGAATTGTTGGTTGATGCAAGTGGATAGAGAAAACTTATTGTCTTACCTACTGCTTAAGGGTCAATTCTACAAATATTTCCTTGTTTTGTAGAGCAGAACTCTGTGTCCTCCATTGATGGGACATCTGATGCCTTCTAGTGCTGATATTTTCCGTCAGATACTTTTGTAGTTATTTTCCATAATCCGAAAGGTTCTCATTAAACAATGTTTTATAAACTCTGTGTGTGGCCGCCAATGTAGGTGTCATGTACGTATGTTATTCTCATTGTATTTCCTAAATACTTTGATGGGGTCCTTGGCGTCCAACTTGTTGTATTGATACAGACCTTTTGTGCTCTGTGATTTCTTCTGACTGGCAATGACTTTATTATGAGGGGTGCTAGTCCTCAGATTTGGACCAGTCACGTCTTCATCTTGCAGTTCTCGAAACTCAAACCCAATGTCAGGAGAATAAGACAGGAGGAAAGAGTCCAGAAGGCAACAACCCCTGGCTACCAATATCATATCTGTCCCCTGGAGAAGTCCACATACGTTGGGGTCGGTTTCAGAGACAGTATATGATTGTATGTTCAGATTGTAATATTATAATCTTCATCCATACATTCCCCTGGATGAACCCAGGATCCCAGTACTCCATACATTCTTACCAGTTGTTCTATTTTTGGCTGGACCTTTTGTGGTGGGTACAGGACCTGGGTGAGCGTTGGCATGTTGGATTATTGCAGGGGGGGGGGGGGCAGAGGTCATTCTATTCTGAGAATTCTGGAAGGTCAAAGGGGCAGAGACCTCAGCGTGAGGAGGGAGCAACATTCCACGTAACACAACTGCAGCATGGTCACTGAGCCATCAAAGAAAGTACTGCAGCCCTCAAATAAAAAATAATAAAAGTGGACCCTCTGCATCCTGGCCTGACAGCTGCCTTATCTGCAGGGTGTTGCACCTTCTGCAGTCTTTTCATCAGCCAGGCATTGTACCTTCTGCAGCCATCTCCTCTTCAGGCTATCGCACCTCCTGCAGCCATCTCCTCTTCAGGCTATCGCACCTCCTGCAGCCATCTCCTCTTCAGGCCATCGCACCTCCTGCAGCCATCTCCTCTTCAGGCTATCGCACCTCCTGCAACCATCTCATCTGCAGGGAATCACACCTTCTGCTTCTATAGCACACTTCCGCGCAGCTCTATGCCACAGTTCTCAGCATCTGCTCCATGTGGCCCCAACTCGTTCAGATCTGCAGCCCACCCGGGAGATGCACAAAGCTTCTGGTGCTGCTCTCCCATTTTCCCTCAGCATACACTTGCAGGGGTCTGCACTCACTTACTGCAGCAGGCCTTTACTTAGCACTCACCCCCAGCAGAGGAGTAAGAACAGAACACAAGACTCATGCCAAACTGACTATCATGGCACCCTGTTGGGCACTAACATTCACCTCTCTCCTATGAGCGGGTGTTACGCCACTTCCCGTGCTGTCCAGCAGTATAGGGTGAGGCAGCGCCACTAATTTCATTATGCCATTCAGTGCACATGTACCACCATATGGTACATAAATAATACCACTATCTACGTAATAGATATTGCAGTGCACACACACTAGCAGCCGCATTATCATCAGGAGTCATGCAATACTTATAATGGTCAATCGACACAGCTCGTAGTGACATCACAATGTGCTCCCTGGTTTTCTTGAGGCCAAAACGACGACGTTATCTGTAAGATACCAGCGTGCACGAAAGGATCGGTTCTCGAGCTCAACGATAGAAAATATATATATATATAACATAAATAGTAGCTCCAGATGCTAAGCAATTCAGAAATGTTGCACATAAAAGACACATTTGTTTGATACATAAATAATGCCGCCATATGGTGCACAGATAATGCTAATATATACCGTATTTTTTGCCCTATAAGACGAACCCCCCCAAAATAGTGCTGCGTCTTATGGGGCGAATGCTGCAGGTTACACTGATACACCGGCGACAACATGCTGCACAGCGCGGTCGGTGGGTGTATCAGTGGGGAGGGAGGAGGGGCTGGGGGCCGGCATCTACTTTTGTAATGGCAGCGGGGCCCGGTGCAGTCACTGCATTCTATTGCACCGGGCCCCGCTCACTGTACTAATCCTATAACTGTCAGCATTGTTACACTATGGTATAATAAAGTACAATGGATCCATTAATCTGCACGTACAAATCCTCTATCAAGCAGGAGGAGGAGGAGGCAAGAGGCCGGGTGGGCGAGCACTGGCAGCGGTATGTCACGCGCCTGCTCCGCCCACTTTATGAATGAAGCAGGCGGCGCGGGCACGTGGCGTACAAAGTTACGCTGCCAGTGCTCGACTACTCCTGTACATGTGACTGCTCTGAGGGTGGAGGAGACCACGTCCTGTACAGAGTGACTGCTCTGAGGGTGGAGGAGACCACGTCCTGTACAGAGTGACTGCTCTGAGGGTGGAGGAGACCACGTTCTGTATACTGTGACTGCTCTGAGGTTGGAGGAGACCACGTCCTTTACATGTGACTGCTCTGAGGGTGGAGGAGACCACGTTCTGTATACTGTGACTGCTCTGAGGTTGGAGGAGACCACGTCCTTTACATGTGACTGCTCTGAGGGTGGAGGAGACCACGTCCTGTATACTGTGACTGCTCTGAGGGTGGAGAAGACCACGTTCTGTATACTGTGACTACTCTGAGGGTGGAGGAGACCACGTCCTGTACATGTGACTGCTCTGAGGGTGGAGGAGACCACGTCCTGTACATGTGACTGCTCTAAACGTGGAGGAGACCACATCTTATATAGTGTGACTGCTCTGAGGGTGGAGGGAGACCATGTCCTGTACATGTGACTGCTGTGAAAGTGAAAGAGACCACGTGCTGTAGATGTGACTGCTCTGAGGGTGCAGGAGACCACGTCCTGTACATGTAACTGCTCTGAGGGTGGAGGAGACCACATCCTGTACATGTGTCTGCTCTGAGGGTGGAGGAGATCACGTCCTGTACATGTGACTGCTGTGAAAGTGAAAGAGACCACGTGCTGTAGATGTGACTGCTCTGAGGGTGCAGGAGACCACGTCCTGTACATGTAACTGCTCTGAGGGTGGAGGAGACCACATCCTGTACATGTGACTGCTCTGAGGGTGGAGGAGACCACGTCCTGTACATGTGACTGCTCTAAACGTGGAGGAGACCACATCTTGTATAGTGTGACTGCTCTGAGGGTGGAGGAGACCATGTCCTGTACATGTCACTGCTCTGAGGGTGGAGGAGACCACATCCTGTACATGTGACTGCTCTGAGGGATCGGGGACCCCGTCCTGTACATGTGACTGCTCTGAGGGATCGGGGACCCCGTCCTGTACATGTGACTGCTCTGAGGGTGGAGGAGACCACGTCCTGTACATGTGTCTGCTCTGAGGGTTCGGGGACCCCGTCCTGAACATGTGACTGCTCTGAGGGATCGGGGACCCCGTCCTGTACATGTGACTGCTCTGAGGGATCGGGGACCCCGTCCTGTACATGTGACTGTTCTGAGGGTGGAGGAGACCATGTCCTGTACAGAGTGACTGCTCTGACGGTGGAGGAGACCACTTCCTGTACATGTGACTGCTCAAATGGTGGAAGAGACCACGTCCTGTACATGTGACTGCTCTGAGGGATCGGGGACCCCGTCCTGTACATATGACTGCTCTGAGGGATCGGAGACCCTGTCCTGTACATGTGACTGTTCTGAGGGTGGAGGAGACCACGTCCTGTATTCAGTCACTACTGTGAGGGTGGAGGAGACCACGTTCTGTACATGTGACTGCTCTCAGGGTGGAGGAGACCACGTCCTGTACACGTGACTGCTCTGAGAGTGGAGAAGACCACATCCTGTACATGTGACTGCTCTCAGGGTGGAGGAGACCACCTCCTGTACATGTGACTGCTGTGAAAGTGGAAGAGACCACGTGCTGTACATGTGACTGCTCTGAGCGTGGAGGAGACCACATCTTGTATAGTGTGACTGCTCTGATGGTGGAGGAAACCACGTCCTGTATAGAGACTGCTGTGAGGGTGGAGGAGACCACGTTCTGTACATGAGACTGCTCTCAGGGTGGAGTAGACCACGTCCTGTACACGTGACTGCTCTCAGGGTGGAGGAGACCACGTCCTGTACACGTGACTGCTCTCAGGGTGGAGGCGACCACGTCCTGTACATGTGACTGCTGTGAAAGTGGAAGAGACCACGTGCTGTAGATGTGACTGCTCTGAGGGTGGAGGAGACCACGCCCTGTACATGTGACTGCTCTGAGGGTGGAGGAGACCACGTCCTGTACACGTGACTGCTCTGAGGGTGGAGAAGACCCCGTCCTGTACATGTGACTGCTCTGAGGGTGGAGAAGACCACGTCCTGTACATGTGACTGCTCTGAGGGTGGAGGAGACCACGTCCTGTACACGTGACTGCTCTGAGGGTGGAGGAGACCACGTCCTGTACATGTGACTGCTCTGAGGGTGGAGAAGACCCCGTCCTGTACATGTGAATGCTCTGAGGGTGCAGGAGACCACGTCCTGTACATGTGAATGCTCTGAGGGTGGAGGAGACCACGTCCTGTACATGTGAATGCTCTGAGGGTGGAGGAGACCACGTCCTGTACATGTGACTGCTCTGAGGGTGGAGAAGACCCCGTCCTGTACATGTGAATGCTCTGAGGGTGGAGGAGACCACGTCCTGTACATGTGAATGCTCTGAGGGTGGAGGAGACCACGTCCTGTACATGTGACTGCTCTGAGGGTGGAGAAGACCCCGTCCTGTACATGTGAATGCTCTGAGGGTGGAGGAGACCACGTCCTGTACATGTGAATGCTCTGAGGGTGGAGGAGACCACGTCCTGTACATGTGCCTGCTCTGAGGGTGGAGAAGACCCCGTCCTGTACATGTGAATGCTCTGAGGGTGGAGGAGACCACGTCCTGTACACGTGACTGCTCTGAGGGTGGAGAAGACCCCGTCCTGTACATGTGAATGCTCTGAGGGTGGAGGAGACCACGTCCTGTACATGTGAATGCTCTGAGGGTGGAGGAGACCACGTCCTGTACATGTGACTGCTCTGAGGGTGGAGGAGACCCCGTCCTGTACATGTGAATGCTCTGAGGGTGGAGGAGACCACGTCCTGTACATGTGAATGCTCTGAGGGTGGAGGAGACCACGTCCTGTACATGTGAATGCTCTGAGGGTGGAGGAGACCACGCTGTAATTCATTATCTCCTAATTGTGGTTAATGATTGATGGTCGCACATCGGCGTGGCCCCGGGTCGGAGCGACCGCCGCTAATGAGTTTATTGCCCTGTTTATTGCAACAGCTACAAAGGTTGTAATGCCTGGATATGATAGGGGTTGTAGTCCACCTCACGGGTTCTCTTATCATCATGTGTCAATGAACCCAGTAAAGATGGCTGCTGGTCCCAGCGATGGCGGGACAACTTTTAGGTGAACGCAAGAGACCAAATGAAAAAAAAAAGAAACTTGGCGACCTTTGAAAAACCGCATACGAAACCACAGATAGGCGCCTGTTGCCATAGAGACGTAGCTGCCATGTTTGCACGTTTACATGGGACTTGTGGTTGTCACACACGGCATGTTCAGTTTGGACGCAGATGTACGCACACTGCGTTTCTGCAGACGCCGCCATCTTGTAACGTAACACAACTAATACTGGTAAAGTAGCTGCAAAATCAATAAACAAGTGGACTAATTACAAAAACAATGAAAACGTCATTAACATACACAAAAATAACATAAGCATCCCTGTGTACAGGATCAAAAATGGCCGCCGCCGTATAAAATCCCAGCAGGTTGCCCTTTAACGAAGATGGCGTGTTGGTCCCGGCTAAATGGTCGGAGAACACGGCCGCCGCCAGCCTTCTCGTCCTCTGTAGACGCCCTCGTGTTAATAGGTACCGAAAAATACTCCTTCCCGCGAGGCTGGCGACATCCACATCAAACATGGCCGCCGGTGCGCTTCTACCCTCTTCCAATATGGCCGCTGCGTTCCTCCGTCAGTGACGTGCCCTGGCCACACCCCCTCGCTGAGCGCACACACCTCCTGTGTCACCTTGGGGGTCTCTCCGGTCAGTCGGTGACAAGATGGCAGCGACGAGCGGCAAGGAAAGGACCTCCCCCAAAGCCATCAAGTTCCTGTTCGGGGGGCTGGCCGGGTAATGACCGAACCGTGCAGGGTGCACCCAGTATTAGACTTCAGCATGGTAACGGTGGCCCCTGTAATTCATTAGTAGTGGGGCCCCTCTAATTCATCAGTAGTGGGGGATCCTCCTGTAATTCATCAGTAGTGGGGCCCTTCTAAATTATCAGTAGTGGGGGCCCTTCTGTAATTCATCAGTAGCGGGGGGCCCCCTCTAAATCATTAGTAGTGGGGGGCCCCCTCTAAATCATTAGTAGTGGGGGGCCCCCTCTAAATCATTAGTAGTGGGGGCCCTCATGTAATTCAACAGTAGTGTGGATCCCCTGTAATTCATCAGTAGTGGGGGTTAAAATAATTGATCGATACTGGGGGCCCGTGTAATTCCATCAGTCACTGTACTGCAGTGTAGAGGAGATGTGTGTGCAATCACTGTACTGCGGTGTAGAGGAGATGTGTGTGCAATCACTGTACTGCGGTGTAGAGGAGATGTGTGTGCAATCACTGTACTGCGGTGTAGAGGAGATGTGTGTGCGGTCACTGTACTGCGGTGTAGAGGAGATGTGTGTGCGGTCATTGTACTGCGGTGTGGAGGAGAGGTGTGTGCGGTCACTGTACTGCGGTGTAGTGGAGATGTGTGTGCGGTCACTGTACTGCGGTGTAGAGGAGATGTCTGTGCAATCACTGTACTGCGGTATAGAGGAGATGTGTATGAAATCACTGTACTGCGGTGTAGTGATGTGTGTGCGGTCACTGTACTGCGGTGTAGAGGAGATGTGTGTGCGGTCACTGTACTGCGGTGTAGAGGAGATGTGTGTGCGGTCACTGTACTGCGGTGTAGAGGAGATGTGTGTGCGGTCATTGTACTGCGGTGTGGAGGAGAGGTGTGTGCGGTCACTGTACTGCGGTGTAGTGGAGATGTGTGTGCGGTCACTGTACTGCGGTGTAGAGGAGATGTCTGTGCAATCACTGTACTGCGGTATAGAGGAGATGTGTATGAAATCGCTGTACTGCGGTGTAGAGGAGATGTGTGTGCGGTCACTGTACTGCGGTGTAGAGGAGATGTGTGTGCGGTCATTGTACTGCGGTGTAGAGGAGATGTGTGTGCGGTCATTGTACTGCGGTGTAGAGGAGAGGTGTGTGCGATCAATGTACTGCGGTGTAGAGGAGATGTGTGAGCGGTCATTGTACTGCTGCGTAGAGGAGAGGTGTGTGCGGTCACTGTACTGCGGTGTAGTGGAGATGTGTGTGCGGTCACTGTACTGCTGTGTAGAGGAGATGTGTGTGCGGTCATTGTACTGCGGTGTGGAGGAGAGGTGTGTGCGGTCACTGTACTGCGGTGTAGTGGAGATGTGTGTGCGGTCACTGTACTGCGGTGTAGAGGAGATGTCTGTGCAATCACTGTACTGCGGTATAGAGGAGATGTGTATGAAATCACTGTACTGCGGTGTAGTGATGTGTATGCGGTCACTGTAATGCGGTGTAGTGGAGATGTGTGTGCGGTCACTGTACTGCGGTGCAGAGGAGATGTGTGTGCAATCACTGTACTGTGGTGTAGTGGTGATATGTGTGCGGTCACTGTACTGTGGTGTAGAGAAGATGTGTATGCAATCACTGTACTGCGGTGTAGAGGAGATGTCTGTGCGGTCACTGTACTGCGGTGTAGAGGAGAGGTGTGTGCGGTCACTGTACTGCGGTGTAGAGGAGATGTGTGTGCGGTCACTGTACTGCGGTGTAGAGGAGATGTGTGTGCGGTCACTACTGCGGTTTAGTGGAGATGTGAGTGCGGTCACTGTATTGCAGTGTAGAGGAGATGTGTGTGCGGTCACTGTACTGCGGTGTGGAGGAGATGTGTGTGCGGTCGCTGTACTGCGGTGTAGAGGAGAGGTGTGTGCGGTCGCTGTACTGTGGTGTAGAGGAGAGGTGTGTGCCGTCACTGTACTGTGGTGTAGAGGAGATGAGTGTGCGGTCACTGTAATGCGGTGTAGTGGAGAGGTGTGTGCGGTAACTGTACTGCGGTGTAGAGGAGATGTGTGTGCCGTAACTGTACTGCGGTGTAGAGAAGATGTGTGTGCGGTCACTGTACTGCGGTGTAGAGAAGATGTGTGTGCGGTCACTGTTCTGCGGTGTAGAGGAGATGTGTGTGCGGTCACTGTTCTGCGGTGTAGAGGAGATGTGTGTGCGGTAACTGTACTGCGGTGTAGAGAAGATGTGTGCGTGGTCACTTTACTGCGGTGTAGATGAGATGTGTGTGTGGTCATTGTTCTGCGGTGTAGAGGAGATGTGTGTGCGGTCACTGTACTGCGGTGTAGAGGAGATGTGTGTGCGGTCACTGTACTGCGGTGTAGAGGAGATGTGTGTGCGGTCACTGTACTGCGGTGTAGAGGAGATGTGTGTGCGGTCACTGTACTGCGGTGTAGAGGAGATGTGTGTGCGGTCACTGTACTGCGGTGTAGAGATGTGTGTGCGGTCACTGTACTGCGGTGTAGAGGAAAGGTGTGTGCGGTCACTGTACTGTGGTGTAGAGGAGATGTGTGTGCGGTCACTGTACTGCGGTGTAGAGGAGATGTGCGTGCGGTCACTGTACTGCGGTGTAGAGGAGATGTGTGTGCGGTCACTGTACTGTGGTGTAGAGGAGATGTGTGTGCGGTCACTGTACTGCGGTGTAGAGGAGATGTGTGTGCGGTCACTGTACTGTGGTGTAGAGGAGATGTGTGTGCGGTCACTGTACTGCGGTGTAGAGGAGATGTGCGTGCGGTCACTGTACTGCGGTGTAGAGGAGATGTGTGTGCGGTCATTGTTCTGCGGTGTAGAGGAGATGTGTGTGCGGTCACTGTACTGCGGTGCAGAGAAGATGTGTGTGCGGTCACTGTACTGCGGTGTAGAGGAGATGTGTGTGCGGTCACTGTACTGCGGTGTAGAGGAGATGTGTGTGCGGTCACTGTACTGCGGTGTAGAGGAGATGTGCGTGCGGTCACTACCGCGGTGTAGAGGAGATGTGCGTGCGGTCACTGTACTGCGGTGTAGAGGAGAGGTGTGTGCGATCATTGTACTGCGGTGTAGAGGAGAGGTGTGTGCGGTCACTGTACTGCGGTGTAGAGGATAGGTGTGTGCGGTCACTGTACTGCGGTGTAGAGGAGAGGTGTGTGCGATCATTGTACTGCGGTGTAGAGGAGATGTGTGTGCGGTCACTGTACTGCGGTGTAGAGGAGATGTGTGTGCAGTCACTGTACTGCGGTGTAGAGGAGATGTGTGTGCGGTCACTGTACTGCGGTGTAGAGGAGATGTGTGTGCGGTCACTGTACTGCGGTGTAGAGGAGAGGTGTGTGCGGTTACTGTACTGCGGTGTAGAGGAGATGTGTGTGCGGTCACTGTACTGCGGTGTAGAGGAGATGTGTGTGCGGTCACTGTACTGCGGTGTAGAGGAGATGTGCGTGCGGTCACTACCGCGGTGTAGAGGAGATGTGCGTGCGGTCACTGTACTGCGGTGTAGAGGAGAGGTGTGTGCGATCATTGTACTGCGGTGTAGAGGAGAGGTGTGTGCGGTCACTGTACTGCGGTGTAGAGGATAGGTGTGTGCGGTCACTGTACTGCGGTGTAGAGGAGAGGTGTGTGCGATCATTGTACTGCGGTGTAGAGGAGATGTGTGTGCGGTCACTGTACTGCGGTGTAGAGGAGATGTGTGTGCGGTCACTGTACTGCGGTGTAGAGGAGATGTGTGTGCGGTCACTGTACTGCGGTGTAGAGGAGATGTGTGTGCGGTCACTGTACTGCGGTGTAGAGGAGATGTGTGTGAGGTCACTGTACTGCGGTGTAGAGGAGATGTGTGCGGTCACTGTACTGCGGTGTAGAGGAGATGTGTGTGCGGTCACTGTACTGCGGTGTAGAGGAGATGTGTGTGCGGTCACTGTACTGTGGTGTAGAGGAGATGTGTGTGAGGTCACTGTACTGTGGTGTAGAGGATAGGTGTGTGCGGTCACTGTACTGCGGTGTAGAGGAGATGTGTGTGCGGTCACTGTACTGTGGTGTAGAGGAGATGTGTGTGCGGTCACTGTACTGCGGTGTAGAGGAGATGTGTGTGAGGTCACTGTACTGCGGTGTAGAGGATAGGTGTGTGCGGTCACTGTACTGCGGTGTAGAGGAGAGGTGTGTGCGGTCACTGTACTGCGGTGTAGAGGAGATGTGTGTGCGGTCACTGTACTGCGGTGTAGAGGAGAGGTGTGTGCGGTCACTGATAAGATAAGGGCACATTCCTGTTTCACCCCTTCCCCACCATTAGAGATAAATACTCCTGAGCTAGTCCACAGCTGAGGACTTGTGACACTGTGTCAGTTTACTCAATCCTCTGATACATTGCAACAAACCTTCATCACAGCCAGACAGCGGATCGGTAAGGGTCATGTTACCGTCTGCTGACCCCAGGATCGGGGGAGGAGGAGCTGCCAGGACGCTGCACCCAATGACACGGCCCCGGGGCCACAGCTGCAGACATTTCTGTCTATAGATAATTTCCATAGGGGGCGGGGCATCCTGCCGTATAATCACCGGCGCTAATGAGCGGCTTCTTCTGCCTGCAGGATGGGCGCCACCGTGTTCGTGCAGCCGCTGGACCTGGTGAAGAATCGCATGCAGCTGAGCGGAGAGGGCGCCAAGACCCGCGAGTACAAGACCAGCTTCCACGCCGTGGGCAGCATCCTGAGGAACGAGGGGCTGGGGGGCATCTACACCGGGTGAGAGCCAGCCCACTGTGTCACCCTGCAGGGGGAGGAGCCGAATCATAGTCCGCATCCCCCTGCAGGGGGAGGAGCCGAATCATAGTCCGCATCACCCTGCAGGGGGAGGAACCGAATCATAGTCTGCATCACCCTGCAGGGGAGGAGCCGAATCATAGTCTGTATCACCCTGCAGGGGGAGGAGCCGAATCATAGTCTGCATCACCCTGCAGGAGAGGAGCCGAATCATAGTCTGTATCACCCTGCAGGGGGAGGAGCCGAATCATAGTCTGCATCACCCTGCAGGGGGGGGAGCCGAATCATAGTCTGCATTACCCTGGAGAGGGAGGAGCCGAATCATAGTCTGCATCACCCTGCAAGAGAGGAGCCGAATCATAGTCTGTATCACCCTGCAGGGGGAGGAGCCGAATCATAGTCTGCATCACCCTGCAGCGGGAGGAGCCGAATCATAGCTCCTTTCTGTCTGTATCACCCTGCAGGAGGAGGAGCAGACTCATAGCTCCCTTCTATATGTATCACCCTGCAGGAGGAGGGGCAGACCCATAGCTCCCTTCTATATGTATCACCCTTCAGGAGGAGGAGCAGACTCATAGCTCCCTTTTATATGTATTACCCTGCAGGAGGAGGAGCAGACTCATAGCTCCCCTCTATATGTATCACCCTGCAGGAGGAGGGGCAGACTCATAGCTCCTTCTATATGTATCACCCTGCAGAAGGAGGGGCAGACTCATAGCTCCCTTCTATATGTATCACCCTGCAGGAGGAGGAGCAGACTCATAGCTCCTTTCTGTCTGTATCACCCTGCAGGAGGAGGGGCAGACTCATAGCTCCCTTCTATATGTATCGCCCTGCAGGAGGAGGAGCAGACTCATAGCTCCCTTCTATAAGTATCACCCTGCAGGAGGAGGAGCAGACTCATAGCTCCCTTCTATATGTATCACCCTGCAGGAGGAGGGGCAGACTCATAGCTCCCTTCTATATGTATCACCCTGCAGGAGGAGGAGCAGACTCATAGCTCCCTTCTATATGTATCACCCTGCAGGAGGAAGGGCAGACTCATAGCTCCTTTCTATATGTATCACCCTGCAGGAGGAGGGGCAGACTCATAGCTCCCTTCTATATGTATCACCCTGCAGGAGGAGGGGCAGAATTATAGCTCCCTTCTATATGTATCACCCTGCAGGAGGAGGGGCAGACTCATAGCTTCCTTCTATATGTATCACCCTGCAGGAGGAGGGGCAGACTCATAGCTCCTTCTATATGTATCACCCTGCAGGAGGAGGAGCAGACTCATAGCTCCCTTCTATATGTATCACCCTGCAGAAGGAGGAGCAGACTCATAGCTCCCTTCTATAGGTATCACCCTGCAGGAGGAGGAGCAGACTCATAGCTCCTTCTATATGTATCACCCTGCAGGAGGAGGAGCAGACTCATAACTCCCTTCTATATGTATCACCCTGCAGGAGGAGGGGCAGACTCATAGCTCCCTTCTATATGTATCACCCTGCAGGTGGAGGGGCAGACTCATAGCTCCCTTCTATATGTATCACCCTGCAGGAGGAGGAGCAGACTCATAACTCCCTTCTATATGTATCACCCTGCAGGAGGAGGGGCGGACTCATAGCTCCCTTCTATATGTATCACTCTGCAGGAGGAGGGGCAGACTCATAGCTCCCTTCTATATGTATCACCCTGCAGGAGGAGGAGCAGACTCATAGCTCCCTTCTATATGTATCACCCTGCAGGAGGAGGAGCAGACTCATAGCTCCTTCTGTCTGTATCACCCTGCAGGAGGAGGAGGGGCAGACTCATAGCTCCCTTCTATATGTATCACCCTGCAGGAGGAGGAGCAGACTCATAGCTCCCTTCTATATGTATCACCCTGCAGGAGGAGGAGCAGACTCATAGCTCCTTCTGTCTGTATCACCCTGCAGGAGGAGGAGGGCAGACTCATAGCTCCCTTCTGTATGTATCACCCTGCAGGAGGAGGAGCAGACTCATAGCTCCCTTCTATATGTATCACCCTGCAGGAGGAGGAGCAGACTCATAGCTCCCTTCTATATGTATCACCCTGCAGCAGGAGGGGCAGACTCATAGCTCCCTTCTGTCTGTATCACCCTGCAGGAGGAGGAGCAGACTCATAGCTCCCTTCTATATGTATCACCCTGCAGGAGGAGGGGCAGACTCATAGCTCCTTCTATATGTATCACCCTGCAGGAGGAGGAGCAGACTCATAGCTCCCTTCTATATGTATCACCCTGCAGGAGGAGGGGCAGACTCATAGCTCCTTCTATATGTATCACCCTGCAGGAGGAGGAGCAGACTCATAGCTCCCTTCTATATGTATCACCCTGCAGGAGGAGGGGCAGACTCCTAGCTCCTTCTATATGTATCACCCTGCAGGAGGAGGGGCAGACTCATAGCTCCCTTCTATATGTATCACCTTGCAGGAGGAGGAGCAGACTCATAGCTCCCTTCTATATGTATCACCCTGCAGGAGGAGGAGCAGACTCATAGCTCCCTTCTATATGTATCACCTTGCAGGAGGAGGAGCAGACTCATAGCTCCCTTCTATATGTATCACCCTGCAGGAGGAGGAGCAGACTCATAGCTCCCTTCTATATGTATCACCCTGCAGGAGGAGGAGCAGACTCATAGCTCCCTTCTATATGTATCACCCTGCAGGAGGAGGGGCAGACTCATAGCTCCCTTCTATATGTATCACCCTGCAGGGGGAGGGGCAGACTCATAGCTCCCTTCTATATGTATCACCCTGCAGGAGGAGGAGCAGACTCATAGCTTCTTCTATATGTATCACCCTGCAGGAGGAGGAGGGGCAGACTCATAGCTCCCTTCTATATGTATCACCCTGCAGGAGGAGGAGCAGACTCATAGCTCCCTTCTATATGTATCACCCTGCAGGAGGAGGAGCAGACTCATAGCTCCTTCTGTCTGTATCACCCTGCAGGAGGAGGAGGGGCAGACTCATAGCTCCCTTCTGTATGTATCACCCTGCAGGAGGAGGAGCAGACTCATAGCTCCCTTCTATATGTATCACCCTGCAGGAGGAGGAGCAGACTCATAGCTCCCTTCTATATGTATCACCCTGCAGCAGGAGGGGCAGACTCATAGCTCCCTTCTGTCTGTATCACCCTGCAGGAGGAGGAGCAGACTCATAGCTCCCTTCTATATGTATCACCCTGCAGGAGGAGGGGCAGACTCATAGCTCCTTCTATATGTATCACCCTGCAGGAGGAGGAGCAGACTCATAGCTCCCTTCTATATTTATCACCCTGCAGGAGGAGGGGCAGACTCATAGCTCCTTCTATATGTATCACCCTGCAGGAGGAGGAGCAGACTCATAGCTCCCTTCTATATGTATCACCCTGCAGGAGGAGGGGCAGACTCCTAGCTCCTTCTATATGTATCACCCTGCAGGAGGAGGGGCAGACTCATAGCTCCCTTCTATATGTATCACCCTGCAGGAGGAGGAGCAGACTCATAGCTCCCTTCTATATGTATCACCCTGCAGGAGGAGGAGCAGACTCATAGCTCCCTTCTATATGTATCACCTTGCAGGAGGAGGAGCAGACTCATAGCTCCCTTCTATATGTATCACCCTGCAGGAGGAGGAGCAGACTCATAGCTCCCTTCTATATGTATCACCCTGCAGAAGGAGGAGCAGACTCATAGCTCCCTTCTATAGGTATCACCCTGCAGGAGGAGGAGCAGACTCATAGCTCCTTCTATATGTATCACCCTGCAGGAGGAGGAGCAGACTCATAACTCCCTTCTATATGTATCACCCTGCAGGAGGAGGGGCAGACTCATAGCTCCCTTCTATATGTATCACCCTGCAGGTGGAGGGGCAGACTCATAGCTCCCTTCTATATGTATCACCCTGCAGGAGGAGGAGCAGACTCATAACTCCCTTCTATATGTATCACCCTGCAGGAGGAGGGGCGGACTCATAGCTCCCTTCTATATGTATCACTCTGCAGGAGGAGGGGCAGACTCATAGCTCCCTTCTATATGTATCACCCTGCAGGAGGAGGAGCAGACTCATAGCTCCCTTCTATATGTATCACCCTGCAGGAGGAGGAGCAGACTCATAGCTCCCTTCTGTCTGTATCACCCTGCAGGAGGAGGAGGGGCAGACTCATAGCTCCCTTCTATATGTATCACCCTGCAGGAGGAGGAGCAGACTCATAGCTCCCTTCTATATGTATCACCCTGCAGGAGGAGGAGCAGACTCATAGCTCCTTCTGTCTGTATCACCCTGCAGGAGGAGGAGGGGCAGACTCATAGCTCCCTTCTGTATGTATCACCCTGCAGGAGGAGGAGCAGACTCATAGCTCCCTCTCTATATGTATCACCCTGCAGGAGGAGGAGCAGACTCATAGCTCCCTTCTATATGTATCACCCTGCAGCAGGAGGGGCAGACTCATAGCTCCCTTCTGTCTGTATCACCCTGCAGGAGGAGGAGCAGACTCATAGCTCCCTTCTATATGTATCACCCTGCAGGAGGAGGGGCAGACTCATAGCTCCCTTCTATATGTATCACCCTGCAGGAGGAGGAGCAGACTCATAGCTCCCTTCTATATGTATCACCCTGCAGGAGGAGGGGCAGACTCATAGCTCCTTCTATATGTATCACCCTGCAGGAGGAGGAGCAGACTCATAGCTCCCTTCTATATGTATCACCCTGCAGGAGGAGGGGCAGACTCATAGCTCCTTCTATATGTATCACCCTGCAGGAGGAGGGGCAGACTCATAGCTCCCTTCTATATGTATCACCTTGCAGGAGGAGGAGCAGACTCATAGCTCCCTTCTATATGTATCACCCTGCAGGAGGAGGAGCAGACTCATAGCTCCCTTCTATATGTATCACCTTGCAGGAGGAGGAGCAGACTCATAGCTCCCTTCTATATGTATCACCCTGCAGGAGGAGGAGCAGACTCATAGCTCCCTTCTATATGTATCACCCTGCAGGAGGAGGAGCAGACTCATAGCTCCCTTCTATATGTATCACCCTGCAGGAGGAGGGGCAGACTCATAGCTCCCTTCTATATGTATCACCCTGCAGGAGGAGGGGCAGACTCATAGCTCCCTTCTATATGTATCACCCTGCAGGAGGAGGAGCAGACTCATAGCTTCTTCTATATGTATCACCCTGCAGGAGGAGGAGGGCAGACTCATAGCTCCCTTCTATATGTATCACCCTGCAGGAGGAGGAGCAGACTCATAGCTCCCTTCTATATGTATCACCCTGCAGGAGGAGGAGCAGACTCATAGCTCCCTTCTATCTGTATCACCCTGCAGGAGGAGGAGGCAGACTCATAGCTCCCTTCTGTATGTATCACCCTGCAGGAGGAGGAGCAGACTCATAGCTCCCTTCTATATGTATCACCCTGCAGGAGGAGGAGCAGACTCATAGCTCCCTTCTATATGTATCACCCTGCAGGAGGAGGGGCAGACTCATAGCTCCCTTCTGTCTGTATCACCCTGCAGGAGGAGGAGCAGACTCATAGCTCCCTTCTATATGTATCACCCTGCAGGAGGAGGGGCAGACTCATAGCTCCTTCTATATGTATCACCCTGCAGGAGGAGGAGCAGACTCATAGCTCCCTTCTATATGTATCACCCTGCAGGAGGAGGGGCAGACTCATAGCTCCTTCTATATGTATCACCCTGCAGGAGGAGGAGCAGACTCATAGCTCCCTTCTATATGTATCACCCTGCAGGAGGAGGGGCAGACTCATAGCTCCTTCTATATGTATCACCCTGCAGGAGGAGGGGCAGACTCATAGCTCCCTTCTATATGTATCACCCTGCAGGAGGAGGAGCAGACTCATAGCTCCCTTCTATATGTATCACCCTGCAGGAGGAGGAGCAGACTCATAGCTCCCTTCTATATGTATCACCCTGCAGGAGGAGGAGCAGACTCATAGCTCCCTTCTATATGTATCACCCTGCAGGAGGAGGAGCAGACTCATAGCTCCCTTCTATATGTATCACCCTGCAGGAGGAGGAGCAGACTCATAGCTCCCTTCTATATGTATCACCCTGCAGGAGGAGGGGCAGACTCATAGCTCCCTTCTATATGTATCACCCTGCAGGGGGAGGGGCAGACTCATAGCTCCCTTCTATATGTATCACCCTGCAGGAGGAGGAGCAGACTCATAGCTCTCTTCTATATGTATCACCCTGCAGGAGGAGGAGCAGACTCATCGCTCCCTTCTGTCTGTATCACCCTGCAGGAGGAGGGGCAGACTCATAGCTCCCTTCTATATGTATCACCCTGCAGGAGGAGGAGCAGACTCATCGCTCCCTTCTGTCTGTATCACCCTGCAGGAGGAGGAGCAGACTCATCGCTCCCTTCTGTCTGTCTCACCCTTCAGGAGGAGGGGCAGACTCATAGCTCCCTTCTATGTGTATCACCCTGCAGGAGGAGGGGCAGACTCATAGCTCTCTTCTATATGTATCACCCTGCAGGAGGAGGGGCAGACTCATAGCTCCTTCTGTATGTATCACCCTGCAGGAGGAGGAGCAGACTCATAGCTTCCTTCTATATGTATCACCCTGCAGGAGGAGGGGCAGACTCATAGCTCCCTTCTGTCTGTATCACCCTGCAGGAGGAGGAGCAGACTCATAGCTCCCTTCTATATGTATCACTCTGCAGGAGGAGGAGCAGACCCATAGCTCCCTTCTATATGTATCACCCTGCAGGAGGAGGGGCAGACTCATAGCTCCCTTCTGTATGTATCACCCTGCAGGAGGAGGAGCAGACTCATAGCTCCCTTCTATATGTATCACCCTGCAGGAGGAGGAGCAGACTCATAGCTCCCTTCTATATGTATCACCCTGCAGGAGGTGGAGCAGACTCATAGCTCCCTTCTGTATGTATCACTCTGCAGGAGGAGGAGCAGACCCATAGCTCCCTTCTATATGTATCACCCTGCAGGAGGAGGGGCAGACTCATAGCTCCCTTCTGTATGTATCACCCTGCAGGAGGAGGAGCAGACTCATAGCTCCCTTCTATATGTATCACCCTGCAGGAGGAGGGGCAGACTCATAGCTCCCTTCTCTATGTATCACCCTGCAGGAGGAGGAGCAGACTCATAGCTCCCTTCTATATGTATCACCCTGCAGGAGGAGGGGCAGACTCATAGCTCCCTTCTATATGTATCACCCTGCAGGAGGAGGAGCAGACTCATAGCTCCCTTCTATATGTATCACCCTGCAGGAGGAGGGGCAGACTCATAGCTCCCTTCTATAGGTATCACCCTGCAGGAGGAGGAGCAGACTCATAGCTCCCTTCTATATGTATCACCCTGCAGGAGGAGGGGCAGACTCATAGCTCCCTTCTATATGTATCACCCTGCAGGAGGAGGAGCAGACTCATAGCTCCCTTCTATATGTATCACCCTGCAGGAGGAGGAGCAGACTCATAGCTCCCTTCTATATGTATCACCCTGCAGGAGGAGGGGCAGACTCATAGCTCCCTTCTATATGTATCACCCTGCAGGAGGAGGAGCAGACTCATAGCTCCCTTCTATATCTATCACCCTGCAGGAGGAGGAGCAGACTCATAGCTCCCTTCTATATGTATCACCCTGCAGGAGGAGGGGCAGACTCATAGCTCCCTTCTATATGTATCACCCTGCAGGAGGAGGGGCAGACTCATAGCTCCCTTCTATATGTATCACCTGCAGGAGGAGGGGCAGACTCATAGCTCCCTCCTGTCTGTATCACCCTGCAGGAGGAGGAGGGGCAGACTCATAGCTCCCTTCTGTCTGTATCACCCTGCAGGAGGAGGGGCAGACTCATAGCTCCCTTCTATATGTATCACCCTGCAGGAGGAGGAGCAGACTCATAGCTCCCTTCTATATGTATCACCCTGCAGGAGGAGGAGCAGACTCATAGCTCCCTTCTATATGTATCACCCTGCAGGAGGAGGGGCAGACTCATAGCTCCTTCTATATGTATCACCCTGCAGGAGGAGGAGCAGACTCATAGCTCCCTTCTATATGTATCACCCTGCAGGAGGAGGAGCAGACTCATCGCTCCCTTCTGTCTGTATCACCCTGCAGGAGGAGGAGGGGCAGACTCATAGCTCCCTTCTGTCTGTATCACCCTGCAGGAGGAGGGGCAGACTCATAGCTCCCTTCTATATGTATCACCCTGCAGGAGGAGGAGCAGACTCATAGCTCCCTTCTATATGTATCACCCTGCAGGAGGAGGAGCAGACTCATAGCTCCCTTCTATATGTATCACCCTGCAGGAGGAGGGGCAGACTCATAGCTCCTTCTATATGTATCACCCTGCAGGAGGAGGAGCAGACTCATAGCTCCCTTCTATATGTATCACCCTGCAGGAGGAGGAGCAGACTCATAGCTCCTTCTATATGTATCACCCTGCAGGAGGAGGAGCAGACTCATAGCTCCTTCTATATGTATCACCCTGCAGGAGGAGGGGCAGACTCATAGCTCCCTTCTATATGTATCACCCTGCAGCAGGAGGGGCAGACTCATAGCTCCTTCTATATGTATCACCCTGCAGGAGGAGGAGCAGACTCATAGCTCCCTTCTATATGTATCACCCTGCAGGAGGAGGGCAGACTCCTAGCTCCCTTCTATATGTATCACCCTGCAGGAGGAGGGGCAGACTCATAGCTCCCTTCTATATGTATCACCCTGCAGGAGGAGGAGCAGACTCATAGCTCCCTTCTATATGTATCACCCTGCAGGAGGAGGAGCAGACTCATAGCTCCCTTCTATATGTATCACCTTGCAGGAGGAGGAGCAGACTCATAGCTCCCTTCTATATGTATCACCCTGCAGGAGGAGGAGCAGACTCATAGCTCCCTTCTATATGTATCACCCTGCAGGAGGAGGAGCAGACTCATAGCTCCCTTCTGTATGTATCACCCTGCAGGAGGAGGAGCAGACTCATAGCTCCCTTCTATATGTATCACCCTGCAGGAGGAGGAGCAGACTCATAGCTCCCTTCTATATGTATCACCCTGCAGGAGGAGGAGCAGACTCATAGCTCCCTTCTATATGTATCACCCTGCAGGAGGAGGTGCAGACTCATAGCTCCCTTCTATATGTATCACCCTGCAGGGGGAGGGGCAGACTCATAGCTCCCTTCTATATGTATCACCCTGCAGGAGGAGGAGCAGACTCATAGCTTCTTCTATATGTATCACCCTGCAGGAGGAGGAGCAGACTCATCGCTCCCTTCTGTCTGTATCACCCTGCAGGAGGAGGAGCAGACTCATAGCTCCTTCTATATGTATCACCCTGCAGGAGGAGGGGCAGACTCATAGCTCCCTTCTATATGTATCACCCTGCAGCAGGAGGGGCAGACTCATAGCTCCTTCTATATGTATCACCCTGCAGGAGGAGGAGCAGACTCATAGCTCCCTTCTATATGTATCACCCTGCAGGAGGAGGGGCAGACTCCTAGCTCCTTCTATATGTATCACCCTGCAGGAGGAGGGGCAGACTCATAGCTCCCTTCTATATGTATCACCTTGCAGGAGGAGGAGCAGACTCATAGCTCCCTTCTATATGTATCACCCTGCAGGAGGAGGAGCAGACTCATAGCTCCCTTCTATATGTATCACCTTGCAGGAGGAGGAGCAGACTCATAGCTCCCTTCTATATGTATCACCCTGCAGGAGGAGGAGCAGACTCATAGCTCCCTTCTATATGTATCACCCTGCAGGAGGAGGAGCAGACTCATAGCTCCCTTCTATATGTATCACCCTGCAGGAGGAGGTGCAGACTCATAGCTCCCTTCTATATGTATCACCCTGCAGGGGGAGGGGCAGACTCATAGCTCCCTTCTATATGTATCACCCTGCAGGAGGAGGAGCAGACTCATAGCTTCTTCTATATGTATCACCCTGCAGGAGGAGGAGCAGACTCATCGCTCCCTTCTGTCTGTATCACCCTGCAGGAGGAGGGGCAGACTCATAGCTCCCTTCTATATGTATCACCCTGCAGGAGGAGGAGCAGACTCATCGCTCCCTTTTGTCTGTATCACCCTGCAGGAGGAGGAGCAGACTCATCGCTCCCTTCTGTCTGTATCACCCTGCAGGAGGAGGGGCAGACTCATAGCTCCCTTCTATATGTATCACCCTGCAGGAGGAGGGCCAGACTCATAGCTCTCTTCTATATGTATCACCCTGCAGGAGGAGGGGCAGACTCATAGCTCCTTCTGTATGTATCACCCTGCAGGAGGAGGAGCAGACTCATAGCTCCCTTCTATATGTATCACCCTGCAGGAGGAGGAGCAGACTCATAGCTCCCTTCTATATGTATCACCCTGCAGGAGGTGGAGCAGACTCATAGCTCCCTTCTATATGTATCACCCTGCAGGAGGTGGAGCAGACTCATAGCTCCCTTCTGTATGTATCACCCTGCAGGGGGAGGAGCAGACTCATAGCTCCCTTCTGTCTGTATCACCCTGCAGGGGGAGGGGCAGACTCATAGCTCCCTTCTATATGTATCACCCTGCAGGAGGAGGGGCAGACTCATAGCTCCCTTCTATATGTATCACCCTGCAGGAGGAGGGGCAGACTCATAGCTCCCTTCTATATGTATCACCCTGCAGGAGGAGGGGCAGACTCATAGCTCCCTTCTATATGTATCACCTGCAGGAGGAGGAGCAGACTCATAGCTCCCTTCTATATGTATCACCCTGCAGGAGGAGGAGCAGACTCATCGCTCCCTTCTGTCTGTATCACCCTGCAGGAGGAGGAGGGGCAGACTCATAGCTCCCTTCTGTCTGTATCACCCTGCAGGAGGAGGGGCAGACTCATAGCTCCCTTCTATATGTATCACCCTGCAGGAGGAGGAGCAGACTCATAGCTCCCTTCTATATGTATCACCCTGCAGGAGGAGGAGCAGACTCATAGCTCCCTTCTATATGTATCTCCCTGCAGGAGGAGGGGCAGACTCATAGCTCCTTCTATATGTATCACCCTGCAGGAGGAGGAGCAGACTCATAGCTCCCTTCTATATGTATCACCCTGCAGGAGGAGGGGCAGACTCATAGCTCCTTCTATATGTATCACCCTGCAGGAGGAGGAGCAGACTCATAGCTCCCTTCTATATGTATCACCCTGCAGGAGGAGGGGCAGACTCCTAGCTCCTTCTATATGTATCACCCTGCAGGAGGAGGGGCAGACTCATAGCTCCCTTCTATATGTATCACCTTGCAGGAGGAGGAGCAGACTCATAGCTCCCTTCTATATGTATCACCCTGCAGGAGGAGGAGCAGACTCATAGCTCCCTTCTATATGTATCACCTTGCAGGAGGAGGAGCAGACTCATAGCTCCCTTCTATATGTATCACCCTGCAGGAGGAGGAGCAGACTCATAGCTCCCTTCTATATGTATCACCCTGCAGGAGGAGGAGCAGACTCATAGCTCCCTTCTATATGTATCACCCTGCAGGAGGAGGTGCAGACTCATAGCTCCCTTCTATATGTATCACCCTGCAGGGGGAGGGGCAGACTCATAGCTCCCTTCTATATGTATCACCCTGCAGGAGGAGGAGCAGACTCATAGCTTCTTCTATATGTATCACCCTGCAGGAGGAGGAGCAGACTCATCGCTCCCTTCTGTCTGTATCACCCTGCAGGAGGAGGGGCAGACTCATAGCTCCCTTCTATATGTATCACCCTGCAGGAGGAGGAGCAGACTCATCGCTCCCTTCTGTCTGTATCACCCTGCAGGAGGAGGAGCAGACTCATCGCTCCCTTCTGTCTGTATCACCCTGCAGGAGGAGGGGCAGACTCATAGCTCCCTTCTATATGTATCACCCTGCAGGAGGAGGGCCAGACTCATAGCTCTCTTCTATATGTATCACCCTGCAGGAGGAGGGGCAGACTCATAGCTCCTTCTGTATGTATCACCCTGCAGGAGGAGGAGCAGACTCATAGCTCCCTTCTATATGTATCACCCTGCAGGAGGAGGAGCAGACTCATAGCTCCCTTCTATATGTATCACCCTGCAGGAGGTGGAGCAGACTCATAGCTCCCTTCTATATGTATCACCCTGCAGGAGGTGGAGCAGACTCATAGCTCCCTTCTGTATGTATCACCCTGCAGGGGGAGGAGCAGACTCATAGCTCCCTTCTATATGTATCACCCTGCAGGAGGTGGAGCAGACTCATAGCTCCCTTCTATATGTATCACCCTGCAGGAGGTGGAGCAGACTCATAGCTCCCTTCTGTATGTATCACCCTGCAGGAGGAGGGGCAGACTCATAGCTCCCTTCTATATGTATCACCCTGCAGGAGGAGGGGCAGACTCATAGCTCCCTTCTATATGTATCACCCTGCAGGAGGAGGGGCAGACTCATAGCTCCCTTCTATATGTATCACCCTGCAGGAGGAGGGGCAGACTCATAGCTCCCTTCTATATGTATCACCCTGCAGGAGGAGGGGCAGACTCATAGCTCCCTTCTATATGTATCACCCTGCAGGAGGAGGGGCAGACTCATAGCTCCCTTCTATATGTATCACCCTGCAGGAGGAGGGGCAGACTCATAGCTCCCTTCTATATGTATCACCCTGCAGGAGGAGGGGCAGACTCATAGCTCCCTTCTATATGTATCACCCTGCAGGAGGAGGAGCAGACTCATAGCTCCCTTCTATTTGTATCACCCTGCAGGAGGAGGAGCAGACTCATAGCTCCCTTCTATATGTATCACCCTGCAGGAGGAGGAGCAGACTCATAGCTCCCTTCTATTTGTATCACCCTGCAGGAGGAGGAGCAGACTCATAGCTCCCTTCTATATGTATCACCCTGCAGGAGGAGGAGCAGACTCATAGCTCCCTTCTATATGTATCACCCTGCAGGAGGAGGGGCAGATTCATAGCTCCCTTCTATATGTATCACCCTGCAGGAGGAGGGGCAGACTCATAGCTCCCTTCTATATGTATCACCCTGCAGGACGAGGAGCAGACTCATAGCCCCTTCTATATGTATCACCCTGCAGGAGGAGGGGCAGACTTATAGCTCCCTTCTATATGTATCACCCTGTAGGAGGAGGAGCAGACTCATAGCTCCCTTCTATATGTATCACCCTGCAGGAGGAGGGGCAGACTCATAGCTCTCTTCTATATGTATCACCCTGCAGGTGGAGGAGCAGACTCATAGCTCCCTTCTATATATATATCACCCTGCAGGAGGAGAGGCAGACTCATAGCTCCCTTCTAAATGTATCACCCTGCAGGAGGAGGGGCAGACTCATAGCTCCCTTCTATATGTATCACCCTGCAGGAGGAGGAGCAGACTCATAGCTCCTTCTATAGGTATCACTCTGCAGGAGGAGGGGCAGACTCATAGCTCCCTTATATATGTATCACCCTGCAGGAGGAGGGGCAGACTCATAGCTCCTTCTATAGGTATCACTCTGCAGGAGGAGAGGCAGACTCATAGCTCCTTCTATATGTATCACCCTGCAGGAGGAGGAGCAGACTCATAGCTCCCTTCTATATGTATCACCCTGCAGGAGGAGGAGGCAGACTCATAGCTCCCTTCTATATGTATCACCCTGCAGGAGGAGGGGCAGACTCATAGCTCCCTTCTATATGTATCACCCTGCAGGAGGAGGAGCAGACTCATAGCTCCCTTCTATATGTATCACCCTGCAGGAGGAGGAGCAGACTCATAGCTCCCTTCTATATGTATCACCCTGCAGGAGGAGGAGCAGACTCATAGCTCCTTCTATATGTATCACCCTGCAGGAGGAGGAGCAGACTCATAGCTCCCTTCTATATGTATCACCCTGCAGGAGGAGGGGCAGACTCATAGCTCCTTCTATATGTATCACCCTGCAGGAGGAGGAGCAGACTCATAGCTCCCTTCTATATGTATCACCCTGCAGGAGGAGGGGCAGACTCATAGCTCCCTTCTATATGTATCACCCTGCAGGAGGAGGGGCAGACTCATAGCTCCCTTCTATATGTATCACCCTGCAGGAGGAGGAGCAGACTCATAGCTCCCTTCTATATGTATCACCCTGCAGGAGGAGGAGCAGACTCATAGCTCCTTCTATATGTATCACCCTGCAGGAGGAGGAGCAGACTCATAGCTCCCTTCTATATGTATCACCCTGCAGGAGGAGGAGCAGACTCATAGCTCCCTTCTATATGTATCACCCTGCAGGAGGTGGAGCAGACTCATAGCTCCCTTCTGTATGTATCACCCTGCAGGAGGAGGAGCAGACTCATAGCTCCCTTCTGTCTGTATCACCCTGCAGGGGAGGGGCAGACTCATAGCTCCCTTCTATATGTATCACCCTGCAGGAGGAGGGGCAGACTCATAGCTCCCTTCTATATGTATCACCCTGCAGGAGGAGGGGCAGACTCATAGCTCCCTTCTATATGTATCACCCTGCAGGAGGAGGGGCAGACTCATAGCTCCCTTCTATATGTATCACCCTGCAGGAGGAGGGGCAGACTCATAGCTCCCTTCTATATGTATCACCCTGCAGGAGGAGGGGCAGACTCATAGCTCCCTTCTATATGTATCACCCTGCAGGAGGAGGGGCAGACTCATAGCTCCCTTCTATATGTATCACCCTGCAGGACGAGGAGCAGACTCATAGCCCCTTCTATATGTATCACCCTGCAGGAGGAGGGGCAGACTTATAGCTCCCTTCTATATGTATCACCCTGCAGGAGGAGGAGCAGACTCATAGCTCCCTTCTATTTGTATCACCCTGCAGGAGGAGGAGCAGACTCATAGCTCCCTTCTATATGTATCACCCTGCAGGAGGAGGAGCAGACTCATAGCTCCCTTCTATATGTATCACCCTGCAGGAGGAGGAGCAGACTCATAGCTCCCTTCTATATGTATCACCCTGCAGGAGGAGGAGCAGACTCATAGCTCCCTTCTATATGTATCACCCTGCAGGACGAGGAGCAGACTCATAGCCCCTTCTATATGTATCACCCTGCAGGAGGAGGGGCAGACTTATAGCTCCCTTCTATATGTATCACCCTGTAGGAGGAGGAGCAGACTCATAGCTCCCTTCTATTTGTATCACCCTGCAGGAGGAGGAGCAGACTCATAGCTCCCTTCTATATGTATCACCCTGCAGGAGGAGGAGCAGACTCATAGCTCCCTTCTATATGTATCACCCTGCAGGAGGAGGAGCAGACTCATAGCTCCCTTCTATATGTATCACCCTGCAGGAGGAGGGGCAGACTCATCGCTCCCTTCTCTCTGTATTTTTTCTTTTGGCGGTCGGAGAACCCCTTTATCATCCCTCTCTTTCTCAGGTTATCCGCCGGTTTGCTGCGTCAGGCGACCTACACGACCACGCGTCTCGGTATTTATACCATTCTTTTTGAAAAACTGACGAAGGCGGACGGGACTCCGCCGAACTTCCTCATGAAGGCAGCTATCGGGATGACGGCCGGGGCCACGGGGGCCTTTGTGGGGACCCCTGCTGAGGTCGCGCTCATCAGGATGACAGCAGATGGGAGGTAAGCTGCACACAGAGCGCCCCTAGTGGTCGTCGCTTCTCACAGCCTCTCATCGTCTTGTTCATCTTGTGTCCAATTTGTCACGGTTTTTAAGATCTCTGCTTGCTGGGAGCATTCATGTTTACATCCAGAGGCTGTAAATCTATACAGACCTAATACTTCTCACGGCTGAGGGTTTGTTACAGTTGCATCTAATCTCTCCAGTCCTTTCTAAGACGAACAGCTTGGACTCCAGGCTGATCCATTTTACCTGCGCTGATTGTTGTGGCCGTACAGGGCAGAGGAATGTAACAAACCCTCAGCTGTGAGAAGTAATACGGTAAGAGGCGTTTGTTCCTATTCACTGACAGAAAGCAGATATTTTTACATTGGTGAAGAATTGAATCACAAGGTATATAAATAGAATTTCAGAGCTTGTCCTTATACAGGGGGGCACATACTTTTGGTCGTGCACCCTATATATCTCTTATATATGGGCCTCTTGTCCGCTCTCCTGCAGGTTACCTCCAGACCAGAGGAGGGGGTACAGCAACGTCTTCAATGCCCTGGTCAGGATGTCCCGGGAGGAGGGCCTCACCACACTGTGGAGGGTGGGTGTAGTTGTACATTCACGGTATGACCCGTCATGGTGCCCTGGTTCTAGCATTACCCATAACCCCCCTCTCTTTCCCTCTCTCAGGGATGCGTACCAACAATGGCGCGGGCCGTGGTCGTGAATGCCGCCCAGCTGGCATT
>JAKVIS010001455.1:0-34063 GCA_033119425.1 Bufotes viridis
GTAAACTTGGGCAACCTCTTTAGGGGTACATTCACACGACCATATAAATGGGTCGGAATCTGTTTCACAGTTGCATGGAATGGGTGCGGGCCCATTCATTAAAAAAATAACATGTAATAGCATGTACTATTCTTGTCCACGGACAAGAATAGGCACTTTCTATATAGCGCCGGCCATGTGCGGTCTGCAAAATGCAGAATTCACGCGGCCAGCATCCGCGTTTTGCGGATCTTTAATTTGCGGACCGCAAAACACTTACGGTCGTGTGAATGTAGCCTAAGTTTAAGACCAGCAGCTATTCCAATTCGGCTCAGTTGTGGACCAGACTATTTAAATGATTTGTGCTAAGTTTGCCAGTTATCCCATTCCCACAAGGTAGGGGATAATTTACTTAGTTCTGTGGGTCCGAGCATTGGAACCCCTACCCATCCCGAGAATGGGGGTCCTGTTCCCCCGATCTCATGGAGCGGGAGGTCGATTATGTGCCTTGCTGTTCCATTCATTCTCTATTGGGACCATTGGAAATAACTGAGCGCTACCTCCGGCAGTCCCATAGAGAATGAATCGGAGTTGAGGAAAGCGTAAGAGCTAGCAGATCAGACGCAGGACTGCCGGGGGCGCACTCAAACAATCAGATGATGTGGTTCAGGTTGACTTTATTAATTAGACGACGCGTTTCGGGGTAACATACCCCTTTCTCAAGTCTTAAAATTTGTTTCGTTCTTACACCACGGTCTGGGGATTGTGGGGCCTTTGTTCGATCTTTGAGAACGGGTCTACTCCACGTGCTTGTACACTAACTGGTGGACTGGCCACCGCCACAAGGCCCCGGACAAAGCCTAGGCTGCACCAACAATCGCAATCTGGTCATCCTCACTGTACACCTGCACTGGGGTTGTGTCCAATTAACACAACCCGAATAGGTGAGCAACATCACACATTTAACTTATCTAACCAGCTTTGACGATATCACCCTATGAGCGCCTTTTATCTCTCCATGTGCCATTAATTGCTATAGAGAATGAATCGGCAGGGCATATGCTTGACCTGCTGCTCCATCATATGGGGGAAATGGGACCACCATTCTCTGGATTCACCTAGTTTTGTTATATCCTGTGAATAGTGAATAACTTGCAAACTTGGCACAACCCCTTAAAAAGATAGACTGTATTTTTTACCGTTTCCATTTTGTTCTCTATCTCTGGGAAGTGGGTAGTGGGTAGATTTAATTTCGAGTTTATTGTACGCTTCTTTTGTGTATATTGTGTGTTTATTTAATGCAGTCACATTTGTCTTGTCATCCTGTTCTGTTCTCATCCCAGGTTATCTGAGGTTTCGGTTAGTCAATCCCTGCACTTCTATTAGATGTACTATTGTAAAGCTTTAATAATGACTAATAAGCTTAGTACAATGGCTGATTCACAGCTTTATCATATTTGATGAATCACTGCTGGTTGAATAAATAATATGTCATTGAATATGTTACCTAGAAACCCTAAAATAATGTGCCAAAATGATTAAACGAATACCACTGGAAGTAGAACATCGGGTTGATTTTTATCATTAGTAAAACGGACCTACACGTACTTTAATATGCCTGGGCTGTTAACTCTTTCACTTAAAGGGGTTGTCTCACTCCAAGTGGCATTTATCATGTAGAGAAGGTTAATACAAGGCACCTACTAATGTATTGTGATTGTCCATATTGCCTCCTTTGCTGGCTTGATTCATTTTTCCATCACATTATACACTGCTTGGTTCCATGGTTACGACCACCCTGCAATCCATTACTGATGGTCCTGCTTGCACACTATAAGAAACGGCGCCGGCCTCTCTGGTACCCGGGGCTGTGGTAATGCACATAGGCTGGTGCAGTGTGAAAGCATGACCACCACTAATGGATTGCAGGGTGGTCATAACTGTGGAAACGAGGAAAGGAATTGATATGGATAATTAAAATACATTAGTAAGTGCCTTGTATTAACTTCCTGTACCAAATAAATGCCATTTACTGAAGTGAGACAACCCCTTTAAGTCCCTCGCATTGAAGTTTCCAAGGTGCTCTTTATACCATAAGCAATAACAACTACTGCTGCATCGTTCTGGGTTGTACAGAAGTTGCCGAAACAAGGCCCCCTTCTGTGACATCACTTCCTGCTCTGCTCTTATTTGCTGAAGCGGCACCTCACAGACTTCCTGTCTTTCCCACCCCCCACGTGCTTTCTGTTCTTAACATCGATAACACTGAAAGCTCACTGCTGCATTTTAGCTGTTTCCTTGGATACTTAGACCAGAAAACAGGAGATTATCAGAAAGAAATTATTTTTTTTTTTACTTTTTTGCATCTAAAATAAATAAAGTTAAACAAAATCTTACTATTTTATGTACAGCCCCTGTGACGGCCTTGGTATCTCCATGGTAACAGGCCACAAAAAACTTGCCAAGTCTGATCCTTTCAGTGATGTATTACTATCTGTATTTGTATATTATTATTACTGTATCTGTATTACTATCACGTATTACTATTATTTGGTGGATAGTATGGACTAACACAGGACTGCAAAATCAGAATACGCACAGGAGAAATTGTGGCTTTACACCAGATCACTAAACTAGAAAAGTCACAAATGTTGGTGTAAGCCTCATTTGCACAAAATATTGTGGGGGCCATTTAATAATCTGAAATATGCCTAAATTAGATGTATTTCAGGCGCAGATGGCAGCGCAATGGTATTTTCTGCCGCTATTTGCAACTTTTCCCCGCTTGCGCCAGGTCTAAAAAAGTGGATGTGACGTGGGCGGGGAAGGGGACAGGCCGGCAGCCCCGTCTCATTCATTATTTTTACACCTGCTTCAGGCGTAGAAAATGGTCTCATAGTAAGACAGCAAAAAAGCTGTCTTAGGCCTCTTTCACACTTGCATTGTAAGGATAAGGCGTGCACTTCCGTCACCAGAAATGCCCGTCACAACGCCACACAACTGAAAGCATTTCCTGTTTTATAAGACAGTGTTACCATGGCAGCCAGGACGCTACTAAAGTCCTGGCTGTCATGGAAAAGTAGTGGGGAGTCAGGGGAGAAGCTACTTACCGTCCATGCAGCTCCCGGGGCGCTCCACAATGACTTCACAGCGCCCCTACGGGCATTAATCCGGATGCGTCCTTGCGGCATTCCGAGGACGGGACTCTAGGATGGAAAGGAAAAAAGATAGTGTGAAAGAGGCCTTACATTTAGAATCAGCAGTGGATGCGCCGAAGTTATGGAGAGACCTGCGCCTCTTCATAACTCCGGCGAATCCACCGCCAGCACAGGGCCTTTGTTAAGACCAGCATCTAAAACCCTGGTCTTAATAACTGTGCCCCCATGACTTTTGGCTCTTTTCCTCCTCAGTCATCTCTTTGTCGAAAAGAAGGTACAGAGTGGGACAGAGCACGGAAGAGATGTGGCCTCTTGCCGTCCAGAAAAATGTACTATGATTTACTCTAAAAACTGCCATAAATTATAGCTCAAATCCACCCCAGCTCACAGCTGCATAGATATGATTTTGTGGCACACAGACAGCAAAAGGTTGCGAAGCCTGAACGTCTTTATAAATTTGTCGCATCTTACTTCAACACTCTTTTTATTAAGTCTGGAATGTGAAATGCCAGTCTTAACAAATCCCACCATTGGTTTTGTTTTCAGTTTTAATCATGGAGATACTGTCCATTGATCTGCTTAGGAACTGTACACACAAAATAGTAAGTCAAGGATATTTGTAAAGCTTTTTTATATAAAGTACATTGGAAAAATAATAAAAAATGGTTGTAGAAGTCTACATACCGTTACAGAAGCACTCCCACAAAAAATGTATTCTCTGACCTGTTAGAAAGGTATATGATGTAATCTGTAGTGAATGTAATCATCTTGCCAGTGACTGCATTTGTGAGTTATAACCTCCCTTCTGATCCTTAGCTGTGTCATGTGACTAGCACTCTGCCTCTCCACACAGGACTAGAAGTCAATTACTTCTCTATTCATTCCTATGAGACTGTCTGTGAGGCTCCCATAGGAATACATACAGAAACATGCTTCCTGTCCACACATAAGATGCTGTGTTATTTGGAAAGTCTGAGGGTTGGTCACAGCTGAGGATCAGAAGGGAGGTTACAACTCACAAATACAGTCACTGGTAAGATAATTACCTTCACTATAGTTTGCATCATGTACTTTTCAAACAGGTTAGAGATTAACATTTTTGTGGGTGTCCTTCTTTAAAGGTAATCTGTCACCATTCACCCATTTGGCCTCCATCAAGATGGTATGGTTTGGCGTACCATCGGGTCACACTCTCGAGATTTACTTCCAACGCATAGCACTGACATGATGTGAACTGAGCCATATTTAGTGTTTCTCAACTCTAGCCCTTAAAGGAGTACTCACATCTCAGACATTGATGGCATAAAGTTAGGATATGCCATCAATGTCAGATAGGTGCCAGTCCCACATCTGGGACACTCTCCTATCTCCAGAACAGGACCCCTGAAGTGAACAGAGAGAAGCCGTGCATGCGTAACTACCCTCTGTTCACCGCTATGGGATTTCCAAAGTCCCATAGCAGTGAATGGAGGGTGGCTATACATGCATGCCTGCTCTGTGTAACTACACATGCATGGCCATCCTCCATTCACTGGTACAAGAGGTCCGAAAATAGGCTATTTCCAGCAGTCCCATAGTGGTGAAAGGATCAGTGGCTGATGCCCAATAACCACTATAGGACTGTCACAAGTATAGGGGAGGGGATAACACCAGATAACACACAGAAGGAATAGATTGGAATCTAGGCCTCAAAGCTAAGGGAGAGGGATGGTGACCTCCTAGGAATCCCTAGACCTCTCCCTGACTCCTGCCAGTATGAGTAGATCCAGAAGGTGGAAATACTCATACACCGGAACCTAAGTCCTGAAGACCCTGGAAGGACCTTGGAGTGGTGGCAGGGAATGAGACTACTGGTTCCTCCCCAGATGAAGGAACCAGCGTCTCCCTGAGGCCTAGACAACAACACACACAAGCGAACAACAATATGCAAAACAAAATGCACTTAGCTTAAAAAAAAATGTTGGAGCAAGAGATCCAAAGGAACAATACATCAGCTTAACCAACTCCAGCAGGAAATATCAACCGTATGGTAAGCAGTGTGAGTCAGAACTAAATAGAGCCTCAGTAATGACCCACAAGCTGTACCTGACAAGAGGTGTGGTCATTACCACAGAGAGACTGTCAGATACCCTCATGTGCCACCAGTCTCTCAGATCTTCTCACCTCTGTCATGGGAGGGACCGTGACAAGGACTTCCTCTACTTTGGGGTCCCATTTCTGGAGATAGCAGCTGGTTCTAGAGGTGGGACCAGCACCTTTCTGACATTGATATCACAAAACAAGCCCCCCAAAGTGAAGGAGAGCACAACACACAAGCGGCCTGCTCTCAATTCATGCGAGTTCTGAAAATAGCCGAGTGAATGCCCTCAGCTATTTTTGGAAGTCACATATTGGTGAATGGAGAGCACACCTCAAAGCACATTCACCTCTCCATTCACTGTTATGGGACTGCTGAGCTGGCGCTCTGCTATTTTCGGTACTCCCTTAGAGTGAATGGAGGGTGTATGTGCATGCATGGTTGCAGAGAGCAGGCGAGCATGTTTAGCCACCCTCTATTCACCTCTGTTGGACTTCGGAAATATTTTTGCCAGCGGCACCTATCTGACATTGATGGCATCATTGTCTGAGATAGAAATACTCATTTAAGGGTGGGAGTTGAGAAAAACTAAATATGGCTTTGTTCCCATCTTGTCAGTGCAGTGCCTTGGAGACAAAACCTCGAAAGTGTGCCCCAATAGTATGCCAGTGCGCACCACCTTGACAGGTATGAGTCACCATCGTCCTCATACAAGTTTACGTTTTGTTATGATTATTTATAGATTTTGCCTTTTTTCCCCTCTGGATCCTATATTGAATCATCCCTGCAGATAACACCAACCTACTGTGATTGTCACCTATGATTAATATTATAAATGCATTAATTAGCATTAATATTGTATGTGCGATGCCCACACGTAGGCATATTTGCATTTGTACACAGTTTAGATAGATTCACACTTGAGCGGCAGGAAGACGGCAACAAAATCGACGCCCTTTGTCTTCTCCCCCCTCTGCCTTGATTGCTGAAGCCCCATAAAGCCTGAAAGGCGTTCTGTCGTGATGGAGGAGGATGTGCCGGGAAAATCATACAAAACATGCCACCCTCACTACTCTATAGGCAAGGTCAGCCTTTGTGCTGCGAGTGGTTGAGGATTCATCCTCCCCCGGGTGCAGGTTTACCTTGAAAATATCCAAGCACTCATCAACATAGATGCTTAAAAGCAATGTAAGTGGCAGCGGTACATTTTTGTATTTTTTTGCTAGAGCAGATACAAGAGGAATTTCTAGTGGGAACAAAGAGACCAGAGCAAAAATCAATTAAGGCAGTACAAGTAAGTATCATGTGGATATGTGGTAATCATGGTGGCTGCACTCATTAGTATCTTGCTTTTTCTACTCGCTGTAAATATTATATAGTGCTTTATTTATTTTTTTGTTACTTTTGCGTTTTATGGTAACATCTGCCCAGACACTTGCAGGAAGTTCATCTGGGGTGGGTTGGCCATAGATCTTGTAGGGAAATTTCCAACGTGGGTAGAGTTGAGCGAACTTCTATTTTTAGTTCGGCGTCCAAAGTTCGGGTTATCGTAGCATCCCGTTATGGATTCCGCTACCGCGGACTATAACGGCATTTGGAATCCATAAGGGGCTGCTTTATTGAACCCGAACCTTGGACAACCCTAAGGACCTGGGGTGACGTCACCGTCATGTGATCAGTGGAGGGGGCGTGGCTCAGTACTGGATCACCTCTTATTCAATCCAGTGCTGAGCCACGCCCCCTGCACTGATCACATGACGGTGACGTCACCCCAGGTCCTTAGGGTTGTCCAAGGTTCGGTTTCAATGAAGCAGCCCCTTATGGATTCCAAATGCCGTTATGGTCCGCGGTAGCGGCATCCATAACGGGATGCTACGATAACCCGAACCCGACTTTGGACGCCGAACTAAAAATAGAAGTTCACTCAACTCTACCCGTGGGCCGATGCCTATGGGGCCGCCCAAGCCCTGCTCTTTGCTGCTGGCTGGGTAGATAATGAGTAGTGTTGAGCGAACTTGTGTTTTAGGTTCTGCGTCCAAAATCGGGTTCGGGTTATCAAAGAATCCCGTTATGGATTCCGCTACCACGGACCATAACAGAATTTGGAATCCATAACGGGATTCTTCGATAGCCCGAACATGAACTTTGGATGCAGAACTTAAAAAACAAGTTCGCTCAACACTAATAATGAGCTCTCAGCATTAATTAACGCTGTGAGAATCAGGTGCTCATGTACCCGACTAGCGACCGCACGTGCCGTGAATTCAACAACTGAAGACAACTGGAGGCAGAGGCAGCAAATGCAGCTATTGATGGCCACCACATTGGGACAAGTTTTGGGGCAGTATATTGTGCTACACTGTGGCATATGGTACTGATGGGACGGTATGATATTGCTGACCCTGGCTACAACATGGGTCCACTTTAAGTTCCCAGTCCACCCCTGAGTACGTAAATAGGTCCATGAAGTCTACTGTACATTTTAGTGGTACAGTATGTAGTCAGGGCTGGTTTTATGGAAACGGGGCTGGAGCAGCAATCAAAATAGGGCCCGTGGATTGCGAATTTCATTTATTAGAAATGTACTGCAATACAGTACTAAATAATACTGCCATGCACTGCACACTTACTACTGTCTTAAAGCCTTAAAGCGGTTCTATTGTTTGCATCAACATCCTTTAAAACAATCATTTATGAAGGCAGCTGTCATTTCGTAATGTATTTTTTTTTACTTTTATTTCTACTGTTTTCTATTCTGGGTTGTGTCCATGCAGCTCTTTCTTATTTCCTGTGATGTCATGTCCATAGGCGGGGCTGTGATAGGGGAGTGTCTATGTGACTAGTTGGGTGGGAGATGCTACAAAATAGTTGGGCGTTGTTAGTAGCAGTGCTGGAGCTGTGGCAGAGGAAGGAGAAGTGCATCATGGGTTTGGTTGGATACAGCAACAAGTGCTACATACAGGATGGAAACAAATCAGAGTGATTGTTTACATGGTGAAAATGGGTCAGGAGAGTCCAAACTGAAGAAAAAAAAAAAAACATGGAGTGGATGTAGATGAGATAAGCAACTACATGAGCACATCTGTTAGACACCATAGTAATCCTGGAAAAAAGCGGTTTTCAGGATTTTCATATTGATGGTTTATCCTACTGAAGTGAATAGGAAACAGCTCCACCCAGTACACAGAAGGAACTGAGTAGTCCTAGTGCCTATTCAACGCTTTGGAGCGACTCAGAAAGAGCTGATCGGCAGAGTGCATGGTTATGGATCCCTGCCAATCAATTACAATCAATTTATAGTGTCTAAATAATACTACTATGTACTGCCCACATAATTCTTTCATGTATTCCCCACAGGGCCATTCTGTTTATGCACCCCAAGCAGGAGGACTCATGCTGTATTTTAGTGCTACTAAGCATCTTCAGTGGAGGATACACACCACTCAGCCTGTTCCCTGGTAGCTTGAGCAGGCACTCCTAACCAGATGCTGCAGCAGGACCTGTTTTACACTTACCCCCAGCAGGGGCTGAGTGGCTTATATGTGGCATGCGCTGCATTGAACATAATGACGCCCAGCCCTCTCCTCTTTCATCTTCTGAGTGAGGATACTGGCCAGCACGTCTCTGCTCACATTATCTGGCCTGTCCTCATGTGTCAACTTTATTCAACAAACGGTCATTGATTTTTTTTTCTTTTAAGTGTCATATCGTTCTCCTAACTCCAGTTGCACTTATTTGGGGTAATCTCCTTTGATAAGTAGTCTATGGAGGGAGCAGTATCTTTCTTAGCTTTGTCCTCATTATAACCTCAGATCACCTTGCAGATAGTCCTAACCTTTAACCCATTAAGTATTTTACTGCTGTTCCATTACTTTGCTCCTAACAATATGATTTAATAGCATACTATAGTGTGCGGTGCTCTTGAACGTGCCGGCCATTTCTTTGTCTCTGTGGTGCATTATATACTGTATCTTTCACTACAAGGCAGAACACTGCAGGATGTTGCTAATGAATCAACAAGAGACTGGAGGCTGTTCCTTTGAACCAAGCTTCTCATTTCTCTCTCTGTCAGCATTGTAGTTACCGCACACCTTATCCTTATCCTTAAAAAAGAGTTTCTTCTGATGCTACAGAAAATTAGACAGAATGAGGCTAAGACGCATTCCACTTGAGCCTTTGGACAGGAATGACCAAAGCCCATAGGTGAAGACTTATACCGATGAGGCCTTGAAGCTGTGCCTTATAGGAATAACGTGAAACTTGCCCATGAAACATGTATAATATATGAAACATATGATGAAATACATTATTAGGTCGATGTAGCAGAGCTAAATATGACATTGCTTTTTCTGTCCACGATGTGGTGCGGAGCAAGACAGATCCAATGTAAGTCAATGGGGACAGATCCGTTTTGTCGGACACAATAGAAAACGGATCCGTCCCCCATTGACTTTCAGTGGTGTTCATGACAAATCCGTCATGGCTATTTGAAAGATAATACAACCGGATCCGTTCATAACGGATGCAGACGGTTGTATTATCATGATGGAAGCATTTTTGCTGACCCATGACGGATCCAGCAAAAACGCTGGTGTGAAAGTAGCCTTAGAAAAAGAAAAAAAACTTTATCATCCTACATATAAAATTAAAGGAATTCTATGTAGAAGTCTATAGCCACCATTTAACAGATCTGTACAATACAGGTGTATTGGTGGGCCCTCGAAGTTAAAGGGGTTATCCGAGTGTTTAAAATTGATGGCATATCCCCAGGATAGGGTCTGACTCCCTGGTCCTCCAACGATCAATTGTTTGAAGAGGCCACCGTGCTCTGGTGAATGCTGTGGCCTCTTCCAAGGCCAATGACGCAACGTTTATCGGTCACATGGCTTAGGTGCAGCTCAGTCTCAGTTAGGCCTATTGCACACGTGGCCGAGCTGTGGCATGCAAATTGCGGGTCGGAATGCATGAACACCGACCGTGGGGCAGTCGCAGTGGATCACGGACCCTTTTACTTGAATGGGTCCGCGATCCGCCCTTTCCGGAAAAAGATAGGACATGTTCCATCTTTTTGCGGAACAGAAGTACAGGACTAAACCCCATGGAAGCACTCTGTAGTGCTTCTGTAGTGTTACGTTCCGTTAGCCCATTCCACACCTTTTCGTATTGAAGTGAATGGGTCCGCATCCGTGATGTGGAGTGCACACGGAACGGTGCCCGTGTATTGCGGATCCGCAATACGGCAATGGGACACCTACGGTCGTGTGCAATAGGTCTTAAGAGAACGGTCCTGAGCTGCAATACCAAGCATGGCCACTATCCAATGGACGGCAGTGCACTTGGCAACCTGCAAAAAGGCCGTGGCACTCACTGGAGAACCATAGTCTCTTGAAATAGCTGATCAGTGGGGGTCCCAGGTGTCGGACCCCCAACGATCAGGTGCAATTAAGGATAGCTTAAACACCCAGAAACCTCCTTTAAGATAATGGACTAAATTTTCTTATGTTTCTAAGTAAAATGCCAGATAACACATAGCAATGAGTACTGCTACATCTGTAGGGTTTTATGATGATTTTTAATAATAATTACAACTTAGATAATATTCAAGCCCAATTCTGGTCGCCCTTCTTCCTTCACCTAAATTGTAGGTGCCAGCCTATTACTTCAAGTCTAGCGCTCCTGTGAGTCAACATATAATAAGTGGTCCATAGCGGTCCCATAGGGATCCACAGACGCATGGAGGCATGAGACTCGTGACCTTCACTACACATTCAGCTAGGACAGATCACAGCAGGGAATATCATGGCGACACAAAACTTCACTTAGCAGAGGTATGTTGAGGGGTCGGTTCGGTTGCTGTAGGTTTGGAATTTTCCAGGTAGATATGGTCCATACGGAGACTTGTCTTTCACAAAAATGTCAGAAATACACAGAGCCTTAGGCTTGTACATGAGACTTTTAGGACTTAAAATATATGGGGTTATGTTCCTTCTACATATATGTATTTCTCTTCTGGAGGGCTAAGGTCTACGGCTGGGTAATTGCTTGTCTTGCTTGAAAACCATTTCAAGGTCTGGGGTTCATGGTTAGATGAGACTTTCCATATTACAGTGTCATTTCCCAATACACCTTGCTTCTATATACCCACACTGTAAATTCCTGTTTGCTGCCGTATTTCAAAGTCATTTGTTTTCCACTTTAATCTAGTAAACCGTCCATGAACTCCAGCGTCAATTTAAGGCAATTTTTCATACACTGAAGGGCGCAGATCCTGCTTATATCCAATGTTTCAAGCTTACTTTTTGCAGATATTTTACGGTGTGTCGCCCTGAATGTGCTAAGACCAGTTCTTCTATGTCTGGGATGCAACAAAATGCTTTCAAGCTTTACATGCCTAAAATAATCTAATTAAAGATGTATGTCAGCAGTGTTGAATCCTCAAAACTGCTGACTCTGCTGTGTAGGTGATGGGGAGCAGTTCAAGATCTGGATAGCCAGTCTATCTCAAAGTGTGGTGGGCACCAAAGCAATATATCCTATTCCTTTCCATAGCAGTAAAGTCATTTGCCATTGACGAGCATATACCTTACTGTCTTTATCCTTTATGGTTCTTGACCTTCTATGATTGTTTGTTCTCTTTCTCTGGGGTACTGTGGCAGCTTTTTAGTCTCAGGAATGGTGTTTTCCTGGATGAGGCTTCACTTCTGACCTAGTCAGTAGAAGCTCACACATGCACATGGACCAGCCCATCTCCAAGCAACTAACTACAAGACTGCCAGGCTTAACTCTATTCTGCCCATAATCAACTATTTGGAATACATGGAGCAAAACGTTTTTTGTTTTTTCTTTTTTTGCATTAAATCACAACATTTAACTTGGTAACATGAACCCTTTCAGTAATCCACTGGGACATTGCACACGTGACTAATGAACGTGACATCACTAACCTCTTTAAAAGCTGATTGGCGGCGGTGGAGGCAGACTCAGACCCCCACCGATCTGATGTTTATGATCTATCCTGGTCTATCATCAATATCCAAAAACTCGTACAAGCTCTTTAATGCTTGAGCGTTATGAGAGGTGGATGTCGTAATTACTAACAGATGAATCATTTTACGGAAATGAATATGTTTTACTTTCCTAGGAAATTGCATCCTCCAGGTGATATTTTAGGTGCTTCATACCCAAACTTGCTATGCTCATTAACTTTCTTTATATATCATATAGAATAACCATAGGCATACTTCCTGTGCAATTATCTTTTTTTTTCCGTTTGTGCTGGGTACACAAGGGCAAGGTTAGCAGTCATCTCATTAGCATCAGAAGACAGGATTATAATGAGAGGTAACACTTCTGTTTTACAGCCAGCAGATGATTAAAGGGACGCCACCACCAAATTCTTTACCACATATTAACAATGTCAATATGTGACTGTACTACATTCGTTTGTTTATTTTTTGTTACAAAAAATGGGTGGATTAGTTTCTGGATATAATTTTTGGAAGTCACTCTATGTATTCTACTTCCTGTCCTGTCTCTTTAAACATGACCTGTCACCACTCCTGACATGCCTGTTTTAATAGCTACTTGCCTTCCCCATGTAATAATAATTCTGGAGCATCTATTCTTATGACTGTATGTTGTACCATTTCTTTATTATTCCTGCTAGAAGTCATAAATGAACTGCTAGCAGCCTACAATGAAGGTCCAGATGGGTGTTACCAGTTGGGAGATGTGTTCCTGCACTGTCTGATACTGTCTATTCCAACCTGAGGCTCTCCAGCTGTTGCAAAACTACAACTCCCAGCATTGCTACACTGCCTACAGCTATTAGCCTACAGCAGGGCATGGTGGGAGTTGTAGTTTTACAACAGCTGAAGGGGCGCAGGTTGGCCGTCTCTGGTCTAGTCAGTGCAGTCTCCCAGACAAGTCAATGAGTCATCTCCAGACTACTGGCTCCTATGGCGCATGTGGCTGCTATAAAGTATCTCTTAATGCTGTTAAAACCCGTTCAGGCAAGATGACCACCACCATAAATAATCATGTACATAAAATAGAATAAATAAAAAAAACTACAATCAGAAAATAAACATAGATTAGTAAAAAAAGAATATTTATTAGTATCTGGTCTTAATTAGTCAAGAAAAACTGAAGGTGATTCATCCCCTGTAAGCCGAGATACCAGCTGTACAGCAAATCTCTGCAGCCTCTCGAGATACACAGATCATCTACAGGATATATTCAAGACCAGGCTGGTAACTTCCATCCATAAGGGCTGGAATGGCTGTAGGTATACAGCTCCTTTAATTTCAGAGACAAAAGAAGCGCAGTAGGTAATAAAAAACAAACAAATTCACACTGATCCTCAAGATAAAATATTGTAAGAATTGTGAATCCCAAGAAATGTAAGTGTAGGCCTGACGTCTTCCTTACATTGAGGGCATGAGGTTACATCGGTCTCTTCACTGCTGTCCCTTTTTTCTTCCACGGATTGATGAAAGCTGTGACTAATGAAGCTGTTCTCTCCATATCATGTAGATGTATCATGTAAATGTACCGGAGCATCTGTCCTGCTATATGCCCTTGTTGACCTGTCTCATCCTGGAGGAAGTCGCAAGGTTCCAGGACTCAGTGGTGACAATTAGAGGATAATAACAGATGCTCTGCTCCACTGCCTCGTTTGCACTTTGTAGACTGTTATTTTCCTGGCGAGTAACAAACACCATTAATACCGCCAGAATTATTGATCAATTAGTAATCATGCCATTCATCTCTCTTACTCAAAGCTCGGAGATGTTAAGAACCCAGCAATTGATTGAGGATAGACTACCGTACCAAGCCCTAACCTCAAGGGAATGGAAAGGACATGAGGACGAATACAGGTCTACAGAAGGAGAGGAATGTCTTACCTTTTATTATAAATTTGCCATCTAGCTCCAACTCTAAGTAGATAGATAGATAGATAGATAGATAGAAGATATTAGATAGATAGATAGATAGATAGATAGATAAAAGATATTAGATAGATAGATAGATAGATAGATAGATAGATAGATAGATAAAAGATATTAGATAGATAGATAGATAGATAGATAGATAGATAGATAGATAGATAGACTGTAGAGGATGACGCTCACTTTCTACTGCAGTGCCACAAATACTCAGCAGTGAGAGACACTCATTTCAGGAGACTGTCTGATCTCTGCCCAGACTTCACCTCCATGGAGGAGGAAGAGAGACTCCCCATACTTCTGAGGGAAGAGGAGAACTCTGCGGCCATAGCAGCACAATAAATTACTGCCTGCCATAGACTGAGAGGAGCTTGATATGTCACAGACTCTTATACTCCCAACGTAAATGTGTTCCCATCCCCTAAACCTACCCTATTCCCCCACCCTGGATGTGTCCCCATCCCTACCCAGTTATTATATTAATCTACATCTACAGCATAGTCACTATGCTGACAATGAGTGCAATATCTCAGGGGCCCCAGGAAAGAGGTCCACTGAATGATACAAAAATTGCAAAAAAAAATATGAGGAAGCACTCCAAGGTCAGGTAAACAGGATGATGGAACTGCTTTATTCCCTGTGCCAGGGATCCAGGGATGCCCAACCTGTGGCCCTCCAGCTATTGCAAAACGACAACTCCCAGCCTGCAGCAGGGCATGGTGGGAGTTGTAGTTTTTACAATAGCTGGAGGTCTGCAGGTTGAGCATCCCTGCCCTATGCTAAGACCCTCTTCAACTGACCTTGAAGTGCTTTTTTTTTGTTGTTGCAATTTTGGGATTATTGAGTAGACCTCTTGCCTGGGGTCCCTGAGATATTGCACCCATTGTCAGCATAGTGACTATGCTGTAGATAGATAGATAGATAGATAGATAGATAGATAGATGTCACCAGGGACAGACTTGCCATAGATCATACTGGGAAATTTCCCGGTGGGCAGATGACCAGGAGGCCGCTGTTCGGGTACATAACAAGCTGATGTTGTCAGCATTAATTAAGGTACTTATCCACCTGCCTCGCGGCTGCAGGCGCCCTCCTGAATTCAGCTGTATTGTCATCCATAGGCCAGTGATAAAATTGAATACTGGGGACGGCAGTATTTTGTGCTAGACTGCCGGCCCCACCTACTTCTGTTGGCCCTGCCCACTTGTTCTGCCTCGCCTACAGCATGGGGCCACTTCTAGTTTTTTTTCCAGGGCCCCTTTAATTTCCCAGTCCACCCCTGGATGTCACATTCTCTTCTCATAGCTATGTCGTTGGTCTTAATGTAATAAGCGGGGATGATTTAGCACTTCTTACACGTGTATTCGCAGCCTGACCTGCCGTCCTACAAATTTAGACACAAATTTACATTCCGAAATACAAGAAATTGAACATTTGCATGTCTCCAGTTACGTGGAAGCCCGACACCCGGCCATTATGTGCACAAATTACATCTCTTTGTAACAAAGTCTCATTGATAGGTTTCATTCTGTGATACAGCTAAATCTTGGCACCAATGACCCCTCGCTGATGTCTGTACAGACCGCTTAGATTAGACTACCGCTGGGAGAGACTAATAACATGTCGCTGGGGCTCAGATCGAGAATCACAGATGTAGCCTGACGCTTCCAAGCCCCCCCACTGGTCTCTAATATCTGGTGCTTCTCATCACAGAAAATGCGACCACTCAGCTAATCACTGGCTGCAGCAGTGACCCGTCAGAAACAAGAGACCAGTGGGAGACACAAGAAGGGTGACGGTAATATGAGTATTCATTTTTTTATTTGTTTTATTTTTTTAAAGCAATTCTATATTTTAATTCTTTTTGTTTCCGAAGTACCACATTAACAGGACGATAGAAGTGAACTTTGTAACGTATACAACCCCAATAGTGCCAACGCAACTCAATCACAGTACAATGCGTGACTATACAATATATCACCAAATGACCATAAAGGGACACGCAATACAATTTCATAAACTTTATTAGTTGATAAAAAGACCAACAATACACATAATGTCAATATTAAAAAATATATATATATATATATGGCGGCAATACAAATGGTAGCCAAGACATATGACTCCCCTCCCATGCGTAGAGGACCCCAATTATCCCTCCTATATAGGGTAAAAACCCTACCACAGTGCTGACATGAACCAACACACCCCCAATATAGAATAAAGGGACGCCCCTTGAAAAAGCGGAGCGAAACGTACGTCGTGGTAGGCTCTCCTCTCTGCTAAGAGGCCCGTGTCCTCCTTTTCAAGTGTCCCTCAGGTATATCTTTATGGAACATATGTGTCTTGTTGCTGTATTGTATGTGTGCTACTGCCCATCAGGCTAGTTCAGTTAGGCACTGTTCCAATTTATATATATTCTATATTGGGGGTGTGTTGGTTCATGTCAGCACTGTGATAGGGTTTTTACCCTATATAGGAGGGATAATCGGGGTCCTCTACGCATGTGAGGGGAGTCATATGTCTTGGCTACCATTTGTATTGCCGCCATATATATATATTTTTTAATATTGACATTATGTGTATTGTTGGTCTTTTTATCAACTAATAAAGTTTATGAAATTGTATTGCGTGTCCCTTTATGGTCATTTGGTGATATATATGTATACAACCCCTTAAAAGGAACACTCTGGTAAAAGGAAAACAATGTGTTATGTCTACTGCCTGCCCATAGGGGGCGTTGCATAACTTTGGGATTCTTTCTGTTGTGTTCCTTGAAATCCCAGTAGCCCGCACCGCCCCCCTTACACCCTGCACTAGGCCAAACAGAGTCGTCCACACATACTAATGTAAATGCGCCTGCCTTGTCTTAAATAGTGGGAAAAATTGGCACAGATTGGTTCAATTTGGGGCCTTTGTGCGGACAATTGCATGTTACAGTCCCTTATGAGGACCAAAAATAAGGGGAGAAAAAAGATATTAAAAAAAAGAAATAAAAATGGAAATCGCTCCCTTTCCCATTTTATAAATAAAAATAAATAAAATACATACTATTTGCATTTCCACGTCTGAAAATGTCAGAATTATTACGATATAATTATTTATTCCATATGGTAAACACAGTAACAGTGGAAAAAAAAATCTAAATATCCAATGCGATGTTGGTTGCTTCACCATCCCGAAAAAAAACATCCCAAGATGGTATCAATGAAAAATTTAGATCACCCCGCAAAAAAAATTAGCTCTCACAAAGTTCTTTAGACAGAAATGTAAAAAAGTTATGGGAGTCAGAATATCACAACGCAAAGAAAAATAAAGTAAAAGCACGGTGGCTCAGTGGTTAGCACTGATGCCTTGTAGTTCTGGGGCGCGGGTTTCGAATTTGACCAAGGACAACATCTGCATGGAGTTTGTGTGTTCTCCCTGTGTTTGCGTGGGTTTCATCCCACACCCCAAAGACATAGTGATCTTAGATTGTGAGCCCCATTGGCAGGGGTGGGATTAAAATTTTTAACAGGTTACCTACTCAACGGCAAATTTGCGGCGCCACGACACATGCTTGCATATACATACACCATATATATGCAACATAAATACACCATGTATACACTACACACACATACCACACAACTTTTACAAAGCCTAAGGAACTGAACTATCAGTGTCGCGTGAAGTTTTTTTTTTACAGCGCTGGCCCACACAACTCCTCCCAATGTCTATCTGTACATGTCCCAACCCTGCTTAGTCTCCATTGTGTCCCCCACACAGTAGTTATGCCAGATCTGGGATGGTTGGGAGGTATGTATACATAAACAGAGTATATAGACACTACACTCACATAATCACATATGCAATATACACCATACAGTATATAAATAACCCCTAGGCTACACTTATAGTAGATTTACCTACACCGTATACATTTTATACACATTTGTACCTAGCACTAAATACATATTTGCATACACATTACATTCAGTGCTATCCAGAATACAGCGCCACACACCTCTTACATCCAGTGACATCTCCTCTAATGCAGACCTTCTCTCTCTTCATCTTCTCCTTTGAGACCAGACCGCCATGATGATTTTTCACCCATCTCTCGTCTCTGCAGTTTGACAAAATACATCTTAGGTTCCTACTTTTCCATCCTTCTCCCACCTTCTTAACAACTCACCTGCCACCTTCAATAATAATAATAATGTGCACTAGTTCAAAAATGCGCCCGTTCTGTGTGCCAGTACAAAAAAAATTCCCTCAGTGCCCCAGTTGAGCAAATGTCCCATAGTGCCCCCATAATGTGTGCAAGTATAAAATCACGGGCGTAGGAAGCGGGGGGGCGGGGGTCGGATCCCCAGGAAATAATGCGGGGGGGACAGGTATGCAAAAATCCCCCCCAGCTGCAGCGCAATGTGTGCGGCGGTGGCGGGGCACAGGGAGATGAACGCTTCCATTGTGGAAGCATTCATCTCCATAATCATCTGTATCCCGTCCTCAGGACAGCATTACAGATGGCTGTGCTGCGGAACAGGAGAGGGAGAGGCGTCTCCCTTCCCTGCTCCTCTGATAGGCTGCAGGCCTAGTGCCGGCAGCCTATCAGCTGTTGGTACAGGCGGCGCCGATGACGTCATCGCACCGTCTGTGAGCCGTACAGTGCGGGACACAGGCCGGAAGAGGCCTGTATCGCATCGCTGTGACTGATGGAGGTAAGTACAGGTGTCTTGTTTTGTGTGTGTGTGTGTGTTATTTTTTTTTAACCGGTCCCACTGGCCCATAAGGGGGGGGGGCGGTTTGGAGAGATTTCTGGCACTTGTGGGGGGGCGGAGAGATGTGGGTGTGGATTGAGGGTGGGCGGGGACACAGGGGCCCCATAAGTGCTGTCCCCCCCAGATTTTGGGGGCTTCCTACGCCCATGTATAAAATAACCCTATATAATGCCCCTAGTAAATGCTCACATAGTGCTCCTCTTCCCCATAGTGCCCCCATAATGTGGCAGTATAAGATTCCTCCATAGTGTCCCCCATGTGCCAGCAATGCCCCCAGTAGATGCCCCATATAGTGTCCCCCATATGCCAGCAATGCCCCCAGTAGATGCGCGCATAGAGTCCCCATGTGCAAGCAATGTCCCCAGTAGATGCCCCCATAGTGTCCCCCATGTGCCAGCAATGCCCTAAGTAGATGGCCCATATAGTGTCCCCCATTTGCCAGCAATGTCCCCAGTAGATGCCCCCCATAGTGTCCCCAAGGATGTGCCAGTAGATGCCCCCCATAGTGTCCCCCATATGCCAGCAATGCCCCCAGTAGATGCCAGCAATGCCCCCGGTAGATGTCCCCATAGTGTCCCCAAGGATATGCCAGTAGATGCCCCCATAGTGTCCCCATGTGCCAGCAATGCCCCCGGTAGATGTCCCCATAGTGTCCCCAAGGATATGCCAGTAGATGCCCCCACAGTGTCCCCCATGTGCCATCAATGCCCCAGTAGATTCCCACATAGTGTCCTCCATATGCCAACAATGCCTCCAGTAGATACCCCCATAGTGTCCACTATATGCCAGCCATGCCCCCAGTAGATGCTCCTATAGTGTCCCCCATGTGCCAACAATGCCCCCAGTGCACCACAGAAAAGCAACAAAAAAAGCACTTACCTCCACGCTGTCAGCGATGTGATGCAGGCCTCTTCCGGCCTGTGTCCCGCGCACAAGGCCCGCAGCCTATCAGAGGAACAGGGAAGGAAGACGCCTCTCCCTTGCCCTGCTGCGTGTTCATCTTCATCGCCATTCTGGGGATGGTGATACAGATGAATGTAGGGAGATGAGCGATTCCACAATGCAAGCGCTCATCTCTCGCCGCATCGGATCGGGATTCAGCCGGTAACACGGTTCTCCGATCCAGCTGTAATTTTAACCACCGGATCTGGAGATCCGGGGGGATCGGCTGAATCCCATACCTGCCCATTGGGGACAGCTTGATGCTAATGTCTGTAAAATGCTGCGGAATATGTCAGTGCTATATAAGTGCATGTAATAAAGGAAAACAATAAAAATTTAGTTTACCAGTTGGGAGGGTGTCCTTGCACCATATGACACTGGCAGCACTGATTGGATAGTGTCAGGTGCAGGGACCCCCCCCCCCAACTGGTTACACCCATCTGGACCTTCATTGCAAATAGCTAGTAATTCATTCATAACTTCTAGCAGTAATAATAAAGGAACGGCACAACATAGAGTCATAAGAATAGATGTTATTACATGGGGAATGCAAATAGTTACTAAAACAGACATGTCAGGTGAGGTGACAGGACCTAATTAAGTCCGTGTGTATATGGTGTAGATCAGTGTATGTCAAACCTAATACTCCGTCTAATGCAAATTCCCTGCCAGCATTGACCTTAACAGCCGTGTTGACATTTTGTGCTGAGTTTATTGACCTGGCGACTGTTGTTTGACGTGGCATATACTGATAAATGTAATGTGGCTATAAATGTTAAAAACACACTTGGCTCTTAAAGGGGAGGAAAACGTAAAGGAAAATTAAAATTTCCAAAAGCATTAGAGATGAAGAAGACTGTCTCATTGCCGCCTCCAGTTAATGGGTAGCATCTCGAGTCGTTCGCCGCTTACGTTTCACGTTTGGAGAATACAGGTCAGATCAATACTATCGCTCTCTTTCATCTTGGATACTATGAACCATATTGCTGGTTCTTTGTACATAGATTTTAATTAAAGCGACCTGTCACCCTCGCCACAGAACTGCGCCGGTGTCTGTAAAAGGATTGCTACTCCAAATACGATTGTCTCTTAATTGACCCACTGCCGTTAGAATGAGGTTTATGTTTTCCCGTTGTACTCGCTGTAATGGGTTGTACCTGGTGTGTTTTTGCTTTGCGGCATTCTGAAGAAGAGAAGGCAAACAAAAAGGTCCGACCTATAGGAGAACGTGTCTAAAATGATGCTGCAGAGCACAGAATTCAGAAAATGGAAGACGCGGAGCCCCTGAGAACCGGTGGCTTGTATATTTCCAAAATAATAAAATAATACTGCCATAATTGCACCAAATTATGTAGGCTCTCAAGGCTACTTTCACAGCTGTGTTTCTCTTTTCCGGTATTGAGACCTGGCAGACGATCTCAATAACGGAGAAAAACGCTTCTGTTTCGTCCCCATTCATTGTCAATAGGGAAAAAACTGAACTGAATGGATAGAAAACCGCTGCAAGCAGAGTCCGAGATACGGCACCATTGACTTGCATTTTGTGTCATGTCGGATCCGGATCAGGCAAAAAGCATATGTGAAAGTAGCCTTAGGCCTCTTGCACACGAATGTGTGCGCCCCATGCCCGTATTGCGGACCGCATTTGCGGATCCGCAATACACGGACACCATTCCATGGCCATTCCGCATCACGGATGCGGACCCATTCATTTCAATGGGTCAGCAAATCCGGAGATGCGGAATGGTGCAGAACAGAATGACGGAACGAAACACTACGGAAGCACTACGGAGTGCTTCCATGGTGTTCCGTTCTGTACTTCTGTCCCGCAAAAAGATAGAACATGTCCTATCTTTTTGCGGAACATGCAGATCACGGATCCGCGATCTGCTGCGGCTGCCCCACGGTCGGTGCCCGTGCATTTGCGGCCCGCAGCACGGGCACGGAGTGCACACGTTCGTGTGCAAGAGGCCTTACTGTAGTACCTACAGGAGTAGATGTGCAAATTGGTCTGTAATACTAAGTATTAATTGCATCATTCAAAGGAAATTTATCATCAGAAAAGTGACCTATTGTTTGAATCACGTTTTTATGTTAAACATTTTTTTAAATTTTTGGGTGATGTTATATTTTTATTTTTAAGTGCAAAATCAAGGGCACACCGGTAATAATCACCTGGGATCACATCCAAAAAAGAGTTTATTAAAAAATACTAAAAATCACTAAAAATGCGGGCCAATCACTTCATAGTAATTGCATACATACAAATCTGCCACAAAAAGTGCAACGTGCTAAAGTGTCCCCAAGTGTTTGAAATATTGATACAATTAATACATATAGAGTTGATGCAAATATAGTAATAACACTCATGTGCAAATATCCAATCCTGTGCAAAAGTCAAGGTTTAACAGTAAAAATGATTAAAACTTATAGGTAATATGTGCAATCAAGTAGTGCCATAAAAGTCCGTGCAAAAAATTGGCTAGTGTCCACCTTTTCAGCAGCAAAGTAGAAATGTTCAATTGTTTGTCTTATTCCTCATAGAAGCAACGCTGGTGCATAATCAGCACATTATTAGTATTAGCGATACCGGTATGCTTGTAGCTCACATTTAGCTCGATTCAACACCCGATGGTGGGAACGGCTGTCTGCCGGCTGCCGACTGCAGCGCTCCCTCCTCCACCTCTCCTCCGTCCCGGGATGCCCGAACCCAGCTACCTTACCGTGATTCAGACGTTCTAGCTCGTCACAGTGCTTGCCCGCCAGGCGCCCACAGGCGTTCTGGATACGCAGCGTCCCACGTGTTTCTTCCCACGGCAGTGCTGGGTCCTAGGGCTTCAGTATAGGTTGGTTGCAAAGTCTGTTAGCTCACAGTTGCTTCACAGTCACACTAGATACTGCGAGGATATGACTAACACACCACCACCCATGGGAGATTGCGGTGTGTTAGATCAGTATCCCCCTCCGTCCCTGATAGTGATTTATTCACGAGACTGTGAAGCAACTGTGAAGCTAACAGACTTTGCAACCAACCTATATTGAAAGGCCCTAGGACCCAGCACTGCCGTGGGAAGAAACACGTGGGACGCTGCGTGTATCCAGAACGCCCTGTGGGACGCCGCGGGCGGGCAGAGACTGTGGATATTTGCACATGAGTGTTATTACTATATTTGCATCAACTCTATATGTATTAATTGTATCAATATTTCAAACACTTGGGGACACTTTAGCACGTTGCACTTTTTGTGACAGATTTGTATGTATGCAATTACTATGAAGTGATTGGCCCGCATTTTTTGTGATTTTTAGTATTTTTTAATAAACTCTTTTTTGGATGTGATCCCAGGTGATTATTACCGGTGTGCCCTTGATTTTGCACTTATTTTTGATACTTTTGCCAGTCGATGGGTCTGGACTTTTACAAGTGAGCACCCGGGTGGTATCCTATCTGAACTAATCGGGTGTAGCCGTCCTATTGTTTTCCTGCTACAATATTTTTATTTTTATTTATATTTAAACAAAAACATAAATTCCTGCAGTTTTCACACTGGCCACTAAGCTTAATATTAGGCACCACTTCTTGATCTGCACAGATCCTTTTGCAGCAGTTATCTCCTTATCATTACAGACAGGATAAGAATGACAGATATCACCTCTGTATATAGATAAGACCGGATCCACCATTCACAATAGGTGATATCACAGCTTATCTACTCCTTCCTGACCTCTGCACAGGGCACAAAGCATGCCTAGAAGTCTCTTCCATAGAAGTAATTGAGGTCTTCTCCTGTCCATTGTGTCTATGGCCCATGTGGCTGCTATAAAGCAATTCTTTAAATGCTTTCTAAATGCTGTTAGCAACAGCTCAGGCAAGATGGCCGCCCCCATAATCATGTTTAGGAAATAGAATAAAAAAATCTACAATTAAAATAAAATAGTAATAAAAAACAATTAAAAATCTGTTTTTAACTGGCAGAAAAAAAGTTTGGTGACACATTCCCTTTAAGGCTATGAACACCTTTGTGGGAAATTTATTTTAAGATTCCATTTTACTCTTCCATTTTGGGCTAAAAATAATTTTTTCAACTGGTCTTTATTAAACGTTTACCTAAGTTTTTGTCTCACAGGGTTAAGTTTCAGCCTCTGCTGAGCATCCTTCTTTGAGTTTCACACTGAGTCTTTAGGTTGCAGCTCTGATGGCTCAATCCTTAGTCCTTATCTCTGAACTCCTGACAGCTCATAAACACTTATTATAGATAAATTCTTATCAAGCTGATAATTCTATGGCTTAAATGAGTGTTTATGAGCTGCCAAGAGTTCAGAGATAAGGGCTACAGATCTAACCGTCAGAGCTGCAACCTGAAGACTCTGTGTGAAACTCGAAGTAGGATCCTCAGCAGATAGGCTGAAACTTAACCCTGTGAGACAAAAACTGTTGAAAAGGTTACATAAAGACCAGTAAAATCCAATCACAGAAAAAAAAATTGTCCCCGAAGGTGTTCATAGCCTTTAAACATGTCTCTCTTTTGTCTAATATCTTATCTTGTGGTTTAGGGATTGATCAACATATCTCTGGAGGTCTAAAGCTGCCTATGGAAAGCACATGTAATGAATGGAGGAGGCAATGATAGGGGAATATCTCTGTAACTGGCTGGATGGGAGGAGCTATACACTAGCTGGGTGTTGTTAGGGGCGGTGCTGGAGCTGTGGTAGAGGAAGGAGCAGTGCATCATGGGTTCGGTTGGATACAGCAACAGGAAGTGCTACATACAGGATGGAAAGAAACCAGGGTGATTGGTTTACATGATGAAAATGGGGCAGGAGAGTCCAAATTTTTTGAAAAAAAGAATGGGGAAAATGGAAACTAAACTTAGTATAGAACATGTGATGTCACCTCCATCCCTCACATGGCCTAGGTGCAGCTCAGCCCCATTGAAGTGAATAGGGCTGAACTGCGATACCAAGCACAGCACTATCCAAAGTATGGCACTGTGCTTGGTGAGCTGAGAGAAGGCCACAGCGCTACTGCGAGCACAGCAGAGAGCCTGAAGTAGTTGACCACAGCACTGTCCCAAGTGGCTTTTTGTGGGTACACGTCCCTGGGTTGGTTTCCTTCCACCAGGATCACCGGGAGGAGACAGCACACCAGTGATTTTATTTATTCATTTCAACACCAGTGGTCTCAATTATACATCAGTGCAACGTTTCGGCTCTTTTTTTCGGTGCCCTTTTTCAAGCTGGTCCGAGGTGCGGCCATATCTTTGTCTGGTTTGTCTGGTGTGTTCGTCTGTCTGCGAGCACAGGTGCCTTCTCAAACAGCTGATCGGCGAGGGAAGGACCTCCACCAATCATATACTGATGACTTTTCCTGAAGACCTATCCTGAGGATAGGTCATAAGTATAAAAAATTCAGGAAGCCCTTTTAATGGGGCTTCAATATTTGTTTTACCTCCTTTAGGTAATTGTGGTTGAAATTCATACTACACCATAAAGAGTTACAGTAAATAAGCAATTAAAACTTGCCTTTCTCTCCTTTTCAGGATGGGAGTCTGTGCTCGGCTGTGTAGAAAGCTGCATCACGAGTGTGACCGAGAGAATCCATTATTGGCTGAAGTCCACAAGCAAATGAAAAACTAATGAAAAGACTTCAGGAGCCAGTGAGGGAACGGTGACCTTCCCGAAGCTTCTTAAAGGTCATTAGAAAATAACGTTCTTTTTATTCGGTCTGGAGAGCTAGAGCAGGGCAACCCTGCTGGTGCTCAGGTGTGTCAACGACAATAACTGCTGCTCAGCCACATGCAGAATTTATTGCATACTGAATACAGATATTTGGGTGCATAAACCATGCCTGGCCTGCACTGCAAAGTCATAAAATTATAATTATAGCTTAAATGTCCAGCTTTTAAATATCAGAGACATGTTTAGGGTCTTAAAGGTGTAGTAGTATATTGAGAACAGAAAGATACAAGTAGAGTCAGCCATTTTGAAATTGTAGAGCTCAAAATTCTGGTCACCCAGTCATTGATTTTCATGCAAGTATTTGGAAACTGTCATTTGACTGGACCATCATTCTGAGCCATCCTTTTGGGTGGGTGATGGGTAACACACATAGGTAGCAGGTTGGCGAGGTTAAAGGGGTTGTGTGCGATTTGGATAGCTTATCCTCAGAATCGGTCATCAATATCCAAACGGGGGTCGTTTTACTCCCAGAACCCTAGCTGATCAGCTGTTGAAGAGGCATTGGAGCACCACAGCCTCTTCCTAGTCCAGTGATGTCACGTTCATCGGTCACATGACCTAGGCGCAGCTCACTCACTTTCAAGTGAATGGAGTTGAGTTGCATTACCAATCACAGCACTGTCCATTGGAAAGGAGTGCCACAGTCTTCTCAAACAGCTGATCGGCGGGGGTGCTGGGAGTCGGACCCCACGCCAAAGTAATATTGAGTATAGTGATATCCTAAGTATAGTTCAGGGATGGCCAAGGCTCTTCAGCTGTTGCAAAACTACAACTCCCAGCATGCTCACACTGCCTACAGCAGGGCATGGTGGGAGTTGTAGTTTTACAACAGCTGGAGAGCCGCAGGTTGGCCATCACTAGTATTAAGCACCCGGACAAACCCTTTAAAATAATAATAATGATATAAATGTAGATTTAATTTCGCAGTAGCTCTTTGGGTCCACTGCCTACAAATGGAGTGAATGGGCATAAGCAGTGAATAACATGACCAACCATGCCCACCACCCCATTCATTTAGACTGTGCCGTTTAAAGGCATCAGGATAGCCTTAGACTATGCATTCCTCTAATGGCTCTGTGCCTTCTATGGCAAGTTTCACAACAGTAAGACTCTCACACAGTATGAGATAGGAGAACACCCCACATGTCCTTTCACAGGTATCCAATGATCCAGGAATTCAAACAACTCCTCTAATGGGTTCCATTCCCTATAATATTACAATACAATATTAAAATACGGTGTTGTATTAGTCTACACTGAGGGATCTATCCATGTTTGGTAGGGTCAAATTCAAGAAGATGACAAGAGAGTATTTGACTATTAGCACCAAGTAGCAGTCAAGAGGAGCATCACCTCTTGTGTGAACTGCCGTTCTATATTTTATATGATACTGGAAAGACACTTTTTGAGAGTTTTCTTGATTTTTTAATTATAATTTACAGTCACTTGTCTCTTGCGATGCTGAGATGGGCATCCAGGGAGAGACTCTGAGAGGGTCATCGCCTAATTGATTTGCATGAGTCAGCGGGTGGTGATGGAATCCAGTTCCCATTCTTGGCGAAGGCACGCATGACAAAGGGTCTGTAGCATTCCATGTGCCACGACTGAGGGCTGGATTCCATTGACGTCAGTGACAATGACAAATCAGTGACACACTCCTTGTGTTTCCCTGGACAGGAATAGCTCAATGATGGACGTGACGTAATGCACGTGATTGGAGTTTAGATTGTGCAATGGACAATTTAGTTTTGCCTGGACAACCCTTTTAAGACTCTACAGGCACAATGGGGGAAACTCCCCATTTTCCTGCACCTCTTTTTGATGAAAAAAGTCACAAACCTTGTGTTTGCAACTTTTTAAATGCCATTTGCAACTAATTTTGTCACCCTCACCACTTTTTGAAAAGAAGGCAGTGAGGGGAGGCAGTGAGGGTGGGCAATGAGGGTGGGCAATGAGGGTGGGCAATGTGGGTGGGCAGTGGGTGGGTGAGTCCACCACATTTAATTTCATTTAGGCCTGTTTTCAGGCGCAAATGAAGACAAAAATCTACAGCATTTTGTGCTAAAGTAGATTTCATTCTGGTGCCCGGACTGTTGGAGGAAGTGTCTAATATATGACGAGGTCTGCGCCATGTCATAAATGAGGTGCATCCTCCAGCAACATAGTAGATTTCAAAGAATGGCGTAAAACACCAGTCTTTGATAAATCTCCCCCAAAATGTCCACAGATCCAGCTCCCAAAAACCCGTGCGAGAAAGAGGTGGTAGTGCCCACCACAGGGTGGTAGTACACAGATGACTCAAGTCCGTTGGAGGGCTCAGTGGGGAGTTCTGAGCAGGAGACCTCACTCTGTACCTTCCGTGTGCCCTATTAGGGCATTCAGACAGAAGTTGTCCTGGTGTGATAAACCCTTGAAGTTTTTTTTGGTTCATGGAGTGAAACTTTATGCCGAGTCGCATGCTGTATACTTTAACTCCAAACAAATGTGAAGCTCCATTCATGGAAACCCTTGAAGATCACTTAAAGTATAAAGCCAAAAATAGTCTAATAACAGCTAGAAAACTAATAGACTACTGGGTCTGTCCTGGGTAGACTGAAGGTGATTTTTAGCTGTAGAGTTGAGAAACTTCCTGAATTTTAATGTTCATCATGTTTCATGGTCGGTGATGGGTGATCATAATCTTAATTAATCATATTTTAGGCACCATGAATCCTAAGTAATTTATTTAGAAAAAGCAGCCAAGCAGGTTCTAGTGAAGCGGTGGCAATTGATGTCTCTCCTGGTGTTCATGCATCTACACAATGCACAATGTAATCTCTTCTGCACACTGTGCCCAGTCCTCCAACCTTTGGTTCTTTGGGCACTTAGAGAATAATCTTAGCTTTGAGTCATATTTAAATTAAAAGTGAGAACACAGGAGTCTAGAAATGGCTCTGCAAGAGTATCCAAGTCCGACTGGTTACATAAAGTTACTTATTTAGTAATTATTTGCATTAAAACCTTCCATCTAACTGCATGCACTTTAGAGCTCCTCGAGCACCCCATGCACCACCTCATAGCAATTTCTAATATTAAAGTCAATACTTTAAATACAAGAATAAAAGATCTGATCACCTCCTTCAAAATATAATACAATATCTGATCCCTCCTTCCACACTTTATAATACAGGAGCTGACTTTCAGCATCAACATCCCGTATAAGCTTTTGTAGCTGGTGAGAGAGGAAATTAGGGATTGGGGAACTGCTGCTTTTAAATTAGGCAATCCAAAACAAGGTAAAATAGAGTATTAATGTTGAATGTCCGGTGGCGTACTCACTCCTCCAGGATCAGGCATTGTCCTTGTAGCTAGAAGGCGAAAACTAGAATGGAGTATCACCTTCCCCTCTTCCCTTACACCGACTCCTACCTAGGGCCCCCTCTGTTACACAGACTTTTATCATGCCTCTATTAATTTCAGAAACTTCTCCCTAAGCCACTTTCTGTAACAGAGTGCTCCCAAAGCCCCTGCCCACTATTTTACAAACGACTCATTGTGGTTTCTCCATGTTATAAGCTGCCCCCTATGGTTACCTCTATCACACAGATTGTTCCTTATGCCCTGTTCTTACACACACTGCTCCCCATGTCCTTCTTCTCTCACAGACTGAACCCCAAACAACTCCCTCTCATGTAGACTGCCTCCCATGTCCCCTCTCTTACTGACTGCTCTCTATCCATAAACACTGGACCCAGTGCCTCTTTCACATGATACTTCTATTCTTTTTCTGGAGAAGGCTGAGCATCAATGGTTCACCTTCATCTTTCCTTCCTGTACTGATCATGGAGATGAGTGTAGGGAGAGGGCTGTGCAGTATATGGCTGCATAGTTCTCTCTTTGACCAGGAAGAGCAATTCAGGAGCACGCTACTTGGTCAATAAGGGGGAAGCTCAGGGAATCTCTGTGCATTCTCAGCTTTGCAAACACAAAATTGCAAAGCTTAGAGGGAAAATTGGTCACAATTAGCTTGCCCATGAACAATTTCTTAATCTACAATTACTTTTAAGGGACACTGACAGGCCGTTAGAGCATATACAGCTATACATATCCTTGTATTGGTCTCCTTTTACTAATTAAAACTATACTAATATTACCCCCACCTGGCTTTGCATTATGTATAAGAAACATTTTTAATAATATGTAAATGACCTCACTTTGTACCCAAGGGGCTGTCTGTCAGTCCGTTTTGTGCCCAGCCGCGCCCGAATGCATCTTCCTAGCTCATTAATATTCACTTCACTTGGCTTCTTTTTTTTCCTCCCGACACGCCAAAATCCCGCGTATGCCCCGTTAGATGTTGGTGGCAGCAGCCTCGTCCTGTACAACTGTGGAGGAGAAAGCTGGTGCAGCCTCAGTTGTACAGGACGAGGCTGCTGCCAGCAACATCTAACGGCGCATGCGCGGGTTTTCGGCGTGTCGAGAGGAAAAAAAGAAGCCAAGTGAAGTGAATATTAATAAGCTAGGAAGATCCATTCGGGGCGCGGCTGGGCACAAAACGGACTGAGGGACAGCCCCTTGGGCACAAAGTGAGGTAATTTACATATCAATTAAAACGTTTTTTTATACATAATGCAAAGCCAGGTGGGGGTTATATTGGTATAGTTTTAATTAGTAAAAGGAGACCAATACAAGGATATGTATAGCTGTATATGCTCTAATGGCCTGTCAGTGTCCCTTTAAAGAGCATGAGTTAGCATCTCCTGATATGCATTCTTCATAAAATAACAATTCTGGGGCATCTTTTTTTAGAATTCTTCAACACGTGGTTCCTCCATTAATTCCCCATCAAAATAAATGAATACAATACACATTTGGGTGGTAACATTCCCCTAGGGTGTGTTTAGGGTGTTCCCATACGGTGTGTTTTAAAACACTGATACTGTCAGCAGTGATTTGGGCCCTAGGGACACTACTCATTTAAAAGGACAAAGGTAACACTCCAGTTATCAAATTATTCCAGAAGAAATAAGAGGAGTAACATGAAAGGAGCTCTAAGAAATGATGCTAAGTAAATATTTAAATATTAAAAATGAATATTAAATATTTAAAAATAAATATTTTATAGGGAATGGAAGTATTTATTGAAACAAAATTTGGGGGAAATCTGACTGGTAAGGTCCCCTCTATGCCCATATAGTTATCCACATAGCAGACAAAGCCATATTGTCCCAGAAATAGTTTTAAACAGTTCCCAGGTAAATTCTAAACTTATAATAATGTCTATTTATTCTGGTGTATTAAAGAACCCATTCCAACATCCCAGGTGGTCTAGGCTAGCTAATTTGATTATGGAAACACACTTGGTGTATGAGGCTGGGGTTAAAGGAGCTATTGACACATTCAAACTAGTGTTTGGATCTAGTGGTCACATGTCACCGTGTTGGGACATCATCACTGCAACAGAAAGAAGAGAACAACGGAGGACCGTTCAGTCTCAGGAGCAGTGGCGGCTGAGATTTAGTGAAGTCGTTATAACTTTTTTATTTATGTATGCCATGCTAAGCTGACTTTAAGTCATTTTTAACTTGGACAACTCATTTAATGTCACCATCCTTTGAAGTCTAGGGAGGAAAAGAATTTCATGTCTCTATTCTTGGTGGTTTAGAGGCGTGGAAATGTCCATTTTGCATTCTTGGTTGTCTAGGTAAGAAAAGGAGTTAATGTCACCATCCCTCATGGCCTAGGGCAAAGATAGGGTTATTTTCTGCAATCCTTTGAGGTATGGGGCATTGAATTAGTTAATGTCTGTATCCCTGGTGGTCAAAGGCAAAGAAGAGGTTACTGGCAGAATGTCTGGTCATCTAGTTCTTCGAAGAGGATAATATATGTAGGTTATATATCCTTGGTTGTCTTGTGTACAAAAAGGATCAATGTAACACTGATCATTCATTCCCCGGGTTCCTCTCTGCACTGATAGAGAACTGTGCAGCTGTAATTGAAGAGTTGCACAGTTCTCTCTATGTTTGGGCAGAGTTTTTAAGATGCACAGTAGCACTGTCACATCTTTTAAGGGAATGGTGCTGACAGATGCTCCATAAAGGGATTTCTTGGTTAAGAGTATTAATGACGAATCCTCAGGATATGCCATTAATATCAGATTGGTGGGGAACCAGCTCTCAGCAGCTGATCAGCTGTCATAAGGGCTATGGTGCTTCTACAAGTGCTGCAGCCTCTTTATTGTTTATCTAGGTCCATCTACCTGCATAGTTTCTATGGTGCAAGATATTGCAGCTTTGTCCCATTTACTGGAACCATCAATATTCTGATATTAAAATACCCTTTATTAAAAAAATGATATGCCTTCCTCACAATTTTTAACAAAAAAAAAAACACTAAAGGCAAAGCATCGATGATACTCACTAGGTGCTAATGGTATCACTCTGGCAATAAGGTATTTGCTTTAGGCTTGTATGAGGCATCCAAGAAATCCAAAGATAACATTTTCATGAAGATTATTTATCCGACAAAATGGCCGTCTGTTCAGTTTTTAGCAGACAGCTATTTTGGGAGATATCTGCGGAAGCAGTCATAATGAAGAAATGATATTGTTTTAATAATAAAGAGATCATATTGGTTTGGCAGGGATACAACATAAATACTCTGAAGATATCAGCATCATTGTCTGGCAGTGGAAGTGCTGAGTCTGAGGTAAAATGATCCCTCGGGGGAATAGCGGAATGATTGTGTGATAGGGAAACATTATAGGTCAGTGGATAACGAGAACATTACCAATACCTCATCGTTTGGTATCCGGAGTCTATGTCAATGGATGGTGAGTGTGTTTTTAGTGCAGTGCCACTAGCAATACTTCATTGTGTTGTCCTCATTGTTAGTGCTATTTTCTGCCATTTTCCTCCCTCTGTTTCTAACTCTTAGATCTACTCCAAATGAGAGAAAAAGTTTCATTTATGTAGCTGTCATGTAAGTCTCAGTCAGTGTCTCACTCCAGAAATGTTCTAAGAACATGTATTAGAGCTATAGACAGGGGCATAGATAGAGGAGAGCAGATTGTGCCATGGTCAGAAAGCCTGAGGGCCTCAAAGGCCCTTCTGCCACATGAGAAGATAGCAATATTATAAGTGGCATACGGTAGTTGATGGTGGGGCTGCATTATGGATTCTGCATTAACTTATGCCTGTGGCTAGCGGAATTCGGTGGAGAAGAGCTCTGTGTCAGGCTGTTTTGACCTCATCAGCACGAGCAGTTATCCATACCAACAGTCTCATTGGGTCACTGACTTGATGACCTATGGGGTTGCTTCTTGGTAAAAATGCACAAATAGATGATTACTCCTCAGGTCGGCTGACCTGGTATTTCACACGACTAGGCAGATCTTTGTCCTGTGTTCATGAGAAATTAAAAAAAAATTAAACTGTTGAGTTCATGTACAGATGTAGCAAGTATCTAACTTATTTGATTGCTGCACCACATCATGCCACCCTATAGAATGGCGCTCTACCCAAATATAGTTGAATTTTATTTTTAGGTTGGCACTTGCTACATCTGTATGGGCTCATTTCATTAGCTTTTACCCAAGTTATAGACTCGGTATTATTAATGTAGAGAGTAGCCATGCTAATAGAATACTTTATGCTGGCAGAGATGCTATGAAGGGCTAGCTCAGGCTAGATTGTGGCTAGAACTGTGATTTTGGTCTTGCTTGAAAGCCAAGAACCGAGACCAGCTCTAGCCTGAGCTACAGCAGGTTGAAATTGAAGCTGCACATTCCATATTTGTGATGAGCAGAGGAAATGGAGGCAGCATGGGACATCTAATCACTCCATTGGCCCTAACTCCTACACGGCTCTTTAAGCGCCATAAAAAAATAAAAAACAGAATACTGTAGCTGTTTTCATTTCACTTTGCCTCCCAAAAACTGGTATAAAAAGGAATCTAAAAGTTATATTCTTGTATGTATCCCAAATTAGTAGCAAAAAAACCTACAAGTCTCCATAAAACAAGCTGTTATACAGCTCCATCAACCCAAAAACAATGTGTGAATGTGTGAAATTTTGTCCAGTGTGGTAAGGTGCAGGGTGCCGTCCTAGATGGCAGGTACGTGTCACCGAGGTTGCTGGCCTCGGTGAGGTGAGAGCCGGGTTTTTGTCTGCAGCAGCTAGTGCTGTTTGACTCTGTTAAATAGCATGGCTGCAAAGCTGATCCGGGCCGGCTCTTACTGGGAGCAGCTAAAGAGTAGGGTGGGTGGCTGCTCCCCACGGTCCAGTCCGAGTTTTGGGCTGGGTTTATAAACTCAGCCAGCACCACCAGCTGGGAGAGTGATTATCTTGGAAGCTGCTGCTAGTGGTGTGGAGCTCTCTGGGGTGGAAGGACGTGCCCAGCAAGGAGGCGTGCAGCTGTCCTGGAACCCTGAAGGAGGATTGTCCTGCGGCTGGGCTGACAGCCAGGTGCGAACCC